>CAJGYM010000029.1:600000-886554 GCA_904845305.1 Caenorhabditis auriculariae
TCGGCGATAGTCGTTTCTGGGAACCTTTTTAGAACCTTTCAAGCCACGTTTTGAAGAAAAATCAAGAGAATATTCATAAGTTCTGAATGTTAAAATTGAATTTTTGCAATAGTCGTTTCTAGGAACCTTTTAGAACCTTTCAAGCCACCTTCTCTTTCTTTTTTTTTACCTGACGAAAAAGTTTCTTGAGTGTGCAAGCTGGGCGAGAATCGTTTACGATTGTTTTATGTGTTTTTGTGTCTCCCTCTCTCCCCCCTCTCTCTCACAGTTTGTTTGGTTGAAGTTTGTGACCGTCTGACGGTCTTTCCCCGCTTTTTCTCTGATTTCTCACTCTCTCTCTCTCTCGCTTTTCAATGACGCGTGCCTTTGTAACCACGTGGTCGTGGTGGACTGACATTGGAGAAGCGTCTAAAAACTTTCTTTTTCTCTGAAAAAGAGTTTGAGGGAGAGATGTGAGGGTGGCTTTTTGATTGAAAAGAGGAAAGATGGGGTTTTGGCGGGATTTCATTGAGAGGATTGTGTTTTAAAAAAAAAGAGGACGAAAATTTGGAAAATTTGGAGTTTTCGGAGGGATTCTCCTTGGAGCGCAAGTTGGAAGTTGGAAATTTTGAATAAGGACGGACGTTTCTGGCCATTTCTAGGGACCACTTAAGAGAACTGACCATAACGGACCTCGGTAACGAAAACCGGACGTTTCTGAGAAGTTTTAGGATCACTTGAGGGCGCTGACGGTGCTACTAAAGTGGTCACTAGAAATGCTCCGGCACGTCCTTTTCCTCAATGTCCGAGAACTTTTAGCCAATTTTCCTAAATCTCCCCCAGTTTCTGAATTTTTGCTGACTTTTATAGGCCTCCAACTGAAGTTCTAATGAAACGATTGTAGAAATCAACATTTCCTTTAATTTTAATGATTTTCGTAGTAAACCTTCTGAATAATTGTTCAAAAGAACCTTTTAAGACTCATTGGAGCGTTTCAGTTGAGTCAAGCTTTATAATTTGCACAAATTCACGCCAAAAATCTTTTCAGCCTCGGTCCAAGACGCCCTCGAGAGCGCCATCGGCAAGAAGAGCCCCGTCAAGCCGAACGAAGCCTTCGCCAAGAGAATCGCCGGAGCCAGCGAGAAGGTTTCAAAAGAATGATCCAGAATATCTGTACCTTTATGATTGCAGGACATTGTCCACTCTGGCCTCGAATACACAATGCAGCGATCCGGCGAAGCCATCATCCGCACGGCCCACAAGTACAACCTCGGCCTGGACATCCGCACGGCCGCCTACGTCAACTCGATCGAGAAAGTCTACAACACCTACCGCACCGCCGGATTCACCTTCACCTAAGCAATAAATGACTTCGTTTTCGTCCCTTTTCCTTGTCTGTCTCCCCATCTTCCAAAACCTCAACTTCTTGACCCTTCTGCTGCCCTTGCGGACAGCCCCGATTACGGCTCCGATTTCTCGTCTAGGAGATTCTTTGACACGCTAGTGTATCTTCCTCTCTCTTTAGCCACTTTTTTGATTGATTGACGTAAGATTCTCAGGATTTTCTAATTATCCTTTATTGCAACGGTTTTTTTCTTTGCTTGAAAATCTCTTGATTTAATGAAAAAATTCCAAAATTATTTGGCTTTGCCGAGCTTTCAACAGTGAAAGAAGAATGATTTATCACTTTAAAATTCAGCTTTTTTTTCGAACTGAACCAATAGATCTTCTTGAGACGAACCCAATGGTACAGTTCGATCCCTGATAACTTATCAGAAAAATTGAGTGTGAGCTTAGGCTAGTCCGAAGCTTCTAGCTGAAGCTTAGTCACTTGAATGTCTATATCATTAGAAAGCTGACGACACGAAAAATCGAATGATATAATTAGATAAGCTGTAGCTGCTCTGTGAGCCGAGATATGAGCGTTTGAAGTTCGCCATTAAATTTTCAATAGGCGTCAGATAAAATGCATTTGGTGGGCTGCACCACGGTGTACTTTTCTGGCGAAAAAGGAAAAGCTCAAAAAAAAGTCGGCCTTTTTCAAGTTTTTTCTAGTGTAATCGATAGAGCAGCTTTCATATAGCACTGTTATCATATCAGATTTGAGAAAGAAGCTCAAAAAATGGGTGAAAAATAGGTCCGAACAGCAGTGCTTTTTAGATTTAGAAGCTTCATAACTTTGTTCATTTTGTAGATACAGGGGAACTGATTATATCAATCGATTTGTCTCACTATCAGCTTTCCACTGATATGAGTTATGAACAGATTGAGCTTCATTCAGAAGCTTTAGACTTGCCAGAGCTTAGAACTCATGTTATGATAAGCTATCAGGGATTGAATCATATCCTTGGATTTGTCTTGAAACGATCTATCGATTGATTATCATTTCAATCAGTTCGAAGAAAAAGCTTAATTGTAAGCTTCAAAAATATATGACGTCAACCCGGTTTACAGAAACTCTTGATGTCCTATATCATTAGAAAGCTGATAACAAGACGAATCGATTGATGTAATCAGTTTTTCAGAAACTTCACTATGAACAAAGTTGTGAAGTTTGAAACTCTGAAAAGTGCACTTTTTGAGACCCATTTTTCAGCAAATTTTTGAGCTTTTCCCTCAAAAGTGTTATGATAGCAGTACTATATGGAAGCTTCTCTATCGATTGATCTAGAAAAAGTTTGAAAAAAACGAACTTTTTTTTGTGCTTTTCCTTTTTCGCCAGAAAAGTACACCACGGTGCAGCCCACCAAATGCATTTTATCTGACGCCTATTGAAATTTTAATTCTGAACTTTAAACCCTTATATCTCAGCTCTCAGAGCAGCTACAGCTTATCTGATTATATCAATCGATTCGTCTTATTGTCAGCTTTCCACTGATAAAGGTTATCAAGAGGTTGAGCTCCATCCTAAAGCTTCAGACTCGCCAGAGCTTACAACTCGATGTTTTGATAAGCTTTCAAGAAATAAGTTATATCATTGGATTCGTCTCAGAAAGATCTATCGATTGGTTGTCATTTCGAGAAAAAACTGAGTTTTCAGCTAAAAAACAATTTGGAAAAAAGCCGCCCTTTGAAAATTCATAACTCGACTTCTAGGAGGTTAGGAACTTAGAGACCTAGTTTTTTCTGACCTCCTTGATCTGCTCTATCGATTGATACCAAATTTGACCTATTTTCCGATTTTTGACCTGTAAGTTTGATCGCCTATAACTGAGTTCCTAGTTGACCTACGAGGGTCAAACCTGGCCTCAGGTTATTTTCTCGACGAGATCTATCGATTGATGTGAGTTTCGTCCAGATTGGCTACCATGACCTCAGAAGCTCAAAAAAAAAACGTAAGGGGTTGACTGTACTTTTTTCAATTTTCCCAAAAACCAAAACTTCCGAGATTTCTACATCAATCGATAGGGAATGACGTCAGAAGCCTGAAAATCAAGGTCGAAAAGTTCTTGGGCGCCTACAAAAAAAGTTATGATTTTTTGAAGTTTATTATTATTCATAACTCGACTTCTATGAGGTTAGGGACTTAGAGACCTAGTTTTTCTTAATCACCTTGATCTCCTCTATCGATTGATACCAAATTTGACCTATTTCCCAATTTTTGACCTCTAAGTTCGATTGTCCTTAACATAGTGATGATGCTTGAAAATCCGAAAATCGCTATTGTCCGGACCATTTTTGCTTCAATTTTGAGCTTCTCCTTACAAAATTAATCGATAACAGTACTAAATAAAAGTAGTTTCATCGTTTACACTGAAGAAACCCTGAAAAAAATGAAAATTTGAATTTCTCCTTATTCGCGAGGAAATCACCCGGTGGTGCAATGCACCAAATGCATTTTAATTGACGCCTATTGAAATTTTAATAACGAGTTTCAGGAGCTTCTCGGAAATGTCCTATTCCTTCCGATAAAAGCAAAAAAATTGAAAATATAACGGTTTTATTGAAAATAGCAAGTGCGCTCCGTGGAGAAATTCAACAAATTTAACAATCAATGTGAAAAAAAAATCGAAAATCAATGAAAAGGTTGGAGGAAAACTCTTAAATGATCACTTGGAAGTCAAACTTTGTGGTTATTTCCTATGATAAACAGATATGAAAGGGTGAAGTGACCACTTGAGGGTGCTGTTCGAAGAAGTCCCTCAAGGGCTCGAAGAATGACCGCTTGATGGCTCCTTAAGTGGGCACTTCAAGGGAACTCCTCCAACCTTTTATATAACAATAAATTCGATGAAGTGGCCCCTGGAGAGATTATTTTTCAAAATGATCTCTCAAGGGTCGAACTCAAGACTTCTTACAAGACCACTCCAAAAAGAGGGCCCTTAAGTGAGCACTTCATAACAACCGATTCAAAAAATAATTTTGAGTGGTCACTTAAAGGCATAGGGGCAGTAAAAAACGGTGTTTCAGTTCAAAGCAGTACTTTGTAGAGCTTTTCATTGCGAATCGAACGGTAAACTTGGGAACGTACTGAAATTCCTAGTTTTGAAGAAAAAATAATTCAAAATCGGAGAAAGAAAAGCTTGAGTTCCCGCGAAAAGGCGCTTTGCAGTAAAGTTGCTCTATGGACAACAGGCTTCCCCGTTTTTCGGATTTTCGCTCTTTTCTTCGTTTCTTTCAATTTTAAATTTTTTCTGTTGTCATCAAAGTTCTTTCCGTCACAAAAGCTTTCTATTCATGTATAATTTGCAAACTTTGATTGCAAAAATGATGATTTTACGCAGGTTTCAATTGGGATAGCGTTGTTTTGTGTTTTCTTTATTATCATTGTGTTTTTTCTGTTTTCTTAATCGATTTTTCAGAAACGAAACCCTTAATTTGAAGCAGAAAGCCGGTTATTTCTCACAAAATGCGAGTCTAATGAAACGTCCGCAACATCGCGTGCACAGCTACTGTAATCAGTTGTCTGCATACCGAT
Source organism: Caenorhabditis auriculariae (assembly GCA_904845305.1). Lineage (NCBI taxonomy): Eukaryota > Metazoa > Nematoda > Chromadorea > Rhabditida > Rhabditidae > Caenorhabditis > Caenorhabditis auriculariae. The sequence continues at coordinate 604,898 of CAJGYM010000029.1, forward strand.
CCAAAGCTTTTTTCAAAATAAAAGGCGGGAAAGTGAAATCGCGTTTTTCTTCTAGAGTTGTCACATCTGTAATTTTTTTGAGTACACTGTTGGATTCGCAAAGAAAAACAGTACAAGATACTGCTTTCACCTGAAACCCCATTTTTTACTGCCCCTATGCCTTTAAGGATTCTATTTAAAATGGCCTTTCGAAGAGTCACACTTTGATGGGAACAAGACTCATAAAGCGGCCACTTCCAAGTGAAGTCCCTTAAGTGATCACTTGAAAGAAGCTCCAAATAACAATCAATTCAAAAAATGCATTTAAGGGATCTCTTGAGACTTCCATTCAAAAACGACTTTGCAAAAAGTCAAATTCTGGCTCAACCACTTAAGAGACCACTTCAAAGATCCCTAAAGTGATCACTTCAACACGACAATCACTTCAAACAACAAGCTTATAACCCATGTGACCAACAGCGTCTCGGACCCACTGCGGCACTTCTCCGCCGCTGAACTGCTCGCCGAGGAAGCTGTTGAGGAACTCCCCGACCTTCTCCTCGTCGATGGCGCGTCGAACGTCCCGCATCAGGTCCAGCTGGTGCTGGATGTTGTGAACGGAGACCAGATGGCAACCGACCGTTTCCTGGAAGTTTTCGGCCTTGAAAAACTGTATATATTCACCTTAAAGTAATCATAAAAAGTTTCAAAGCAAATGCGCTCCAAGGATAAAATTGCTGAGAATTTTTGAAAAGTGCTGAAAAACTACAGACTTTGTCCCTTATAAGATTCCGAGCTTTTAAAAATCATAGAATTTTATAAAAATTGAAAGAATCTTTAGGGAAGGCTCTAAAAAATGAGGAAAACTGACCGAAAATTAGCTTGTTAGCGACGCCACGTTTCTAAGCATTTCTAGGGATCACTTAAGAGTCTGACGCTACTAAAGTGGCCACTAGAAAGGCTCAGAAACGTCCGGAGCGCGTCCTCGAACCTTGGTAAGGCAAACCGGACGGTTCTGAGCATGTCTAGGGGCCACTTTAGTGGCGTCAGACTCTTAATGGATCCCTGGAAATGTCAAGAGATTGCCTCAGGTTTCTTTTCAAAAATTTATCAATAGAGCATAATTGCGTTTTTTTACCCATTTTTTTTTGATTTTTTTGCCTTTTCCCGTTAATTTTCATTGTAATACCTCCACTGAAATTTTGCACAAAGCATCATTTTTCAATGAACCGACTATGATTCACTTCATAGATTGATTTCAAACAGTAATTATCTTCATTTCGCTCCGAATATCGCAACAATCTGGCCACTTTTTACGAGGAAGCCACGGTTCTGATAAAAATAGCACGATAACGAAAAATGATCGCGTGGGACTTTTTTTTCTGATAAAAAATCTGATGATCAAATAACGACGTTTTCGACAGCGATTTCTCACGTTTTGTACGATTTGTCTGGGGTCGGAAAATATTGAAGATTTTAAAGGGGCTGAAAAAAACTAACACTTTTTTTAATATTTTTATCAGACCTTAAAAATATATTGAAAAAGCTTTTATAATGAAAAAAACTCAAAAATTATTTGAAAATATATAAATCAGCCTTTGACTTCTTACAATTATTGTCCTATAAACTCCAGAGCTTATCAAAAAAACGTTTCTTTTTCAAGGGTTCGTTGCGAAAAAATTCTTCTACAACCTTTAAACCTCAAAATATCTATCAATAAGCTCCAAATCAGTTCTAAGAAACTTCTAAACTCGTGAACCAAAAAGGAAACTTTAGAAGAAACAGCAAAATAATTTGATTTCGCTCTCCAATTTTCCAAAAAATGTGCTTGAAAATTATCCAACAGTTAAACTTTTTTCAAAGCTTTCAGTAGTAACCTATTTTCAACTTGAACGAAAATTTTTCAAATTTTAAATTTTTCTCAGGTACTCTCCAAAGATTTTCTTTCAACTTTTAGCCATTAAGGAGGTGAACATTTTCTTTCCTACCTATTATCTTTCTTCGATTTCTAATTTTCAAGTTTTTGTTTGAAAAGGTAAAAAAATCTCAAGGTCGACTGCAAAAAGAAGCTCATTTTGTCAGCTTTTTCTTAAATTATAATTTAAAGTCGCCGCTTTTGAACATGAAAAGGGTGAACATTTTTCTTCCTGCTTCTCTTTCTGTGATTTCTAACCTCTGAATCGATCCTTGACCCAAGAAGGTGTCTTCAAAGACATTTTCTAAAAGGGGGCTATCATTTCGTCAGTTTTTGATCTTTTCTATAATCTTCAAATCAGTCTTTGAACGAGAAAGACAAAATTTCAAATTCCCCTGCAAAAAGGGGCTATCATTTCGTCAGCCTGTCGTAACTTGCACGCACGTACAATCTCTCCGTTGGGGGAATACCTTTGTCGCCGAAAAACTTAAAGAATCACCCGACCGATTACACACTATCGAGACGGAAAAGAGACACTCGAAGCGGAAAAAAAAGAAGAAAATAATCTCTCCGAGTTCAAACCGCCACGCGGGCCCCCGTCGGTTTGGTTACACACTTTTGCTGGAGATCGGGAACACTTGAGCCCATCTTTTTTCTGTCTTTATTCCATGGATCCTTGGAAAATCAGAGAGGAAAAGAAAGCCTGACAAAAAATGGACTGTAAACAATCTTTCGACTCAAGTTTAAAGACTAAAAATTCTGAAAAGCGATTCGATTTGAGAAGAATTTTCAAAATTGATATTTTTCAATTGACCCAAATCCTTCATAAAACACTGATTTGCGCTCAGAAAATGAGAAAATCCGAAGTTAAAGAAAAACTCAAGAGGCCACTTAAGAGGTTCCTCAAGGACTACTTGAAAAGGACCCTAAAGTGCCCACTATTTTGCGTCTTAATGATTCAAATCCAAGCCACTCAAGTAGCCACTATAGTAGACACGAAAAGCTCAAAACCCTAAAATGACCACTAGAAATTTCCCAATAAGTTCCTAAAAAATCTCTATCTCTATCTCTATTTTTTGTATCATTATGGATCCTCAAAAAATCGAGAAAAAACATTCTTTCTACAAAAAACTGCCAGAAAATGAACTAAATGATCTTCTGGGTCAGATTTACAGACTGAAAACCATGAATTTGAAAAATGGATTCGATTTGAGAAGAATTTACAAAATTGATATTTTTCAATTGACCCAAATCCTTCTTATAAACATTGATTTGAGCTCAGAAAATGAGAAAATCCAAAATTAAAAAAAAACACTCAAATGGCCACTTTCTCCTCAAGAACTACTTGAAGAGAACACTTAAGTGGCCACTTATTATACCAACCATATAGAAGCCATTATTCCGGGTCTTAGTGGCCACTATAGTAGTTTTTAGTCGTATAGACTTCTAAAAAAAGTCACTAAATTTGAGCCCCTTAAGTGGTCACTACAGTGAACACGAAAACCTCAAGACTTCAAGTGACCACTCAAAACTTTCCCTAAAAACCGCCAAAAAAGGCCAATTTTTTCTCTTCGAAATCTCTCAGTTTTACCTAAAACTTGCCAACTTTTCGCCAAATTCGTGCCTTCTTTTTACAACTCGACCCGAAAGTTTAACGATTTCGTCGACAAACTGGTCGATAAGCTCAACGACCGAAGTCGGAAAAAAGCGATAAAAGATGGCGTTTCGATGAAAAACCGAAAATCGACGACGCCGGGAGGCCGAAAAACGTCACAAGAATAGATGGAGTTGGGTGAAAAATATGGCAAAGGGGTTAGAAAAGCAGGTTTTTCGTTTGAAAATATCGAACTTTTGACACGGCATACATCAAAATACACCCTGAAAACGGACTTTTCCAGTTTTCCAGTCTTCTAAAATTTACTCGGACCACTTATACTTTTTTTTAGACTTGAAATGAGAAAAATGCAACTTAAACGCCTTCTTTGAGTTCTAAAAGTTACTTCAAAACCTCAAAATCTTTGAAATATTATCTTACAAACTTCATAACATTTTCGATAGCTTCAGTATTTTTCCAATGATAGCCGGACAGTTGGCGATTCAAAATAAGCCTTTTAAGACTTGAAATGAAGAGAATTACAGCTTGGGAACGGATTTTGAAAATTCTAGTCTTTCAAAATTCACTTGGACCTACTTATTCCCCTTCTTTGAGCTCTAAAAGTTATTTCAAAGTTTCAAAATCTCTAAATTTTAACCTAAAAAATGTTGAATTAAACTTATTCGATCACAAAAAAGCGCAGAACATTCCAAATTTTTCATCATATATGAATATTAAAAATTTTTCTTCTTGAAAATTTCGATAATTTCAGTGTTTTTTTCCAGTGATAGCCTGGCAGTTGGCGATTCAAAATAAACGTTTTTAGACTTGAAATGATGAAAATGCAGCTTGAAAACGGATTTTGGAGCTTCCAGGCTTAAAAAACAGTTGAACCAACTTATGCCCATTTTTTGAGTTCTCAAAGTTATTTCAAAGCTTTAAAATTTCTGAAATTTCATCCTAAAAACGTTGAATTCGACTTATTCGATTACAAAGAAACTCAAACTCGGTTTTTCGTAAATAAGTATTTTCATTAAATTCTCAATAGCTTCAGTATTTTTCCAATGATAGCTTTACACTTAGTGATTCAAAATGAGCGTTTTCAGACTTGAAGTGAATTTGAAAACGGATTTTCAAACTTCCAGCCATTCAAAGTTTGTTCATACCAACTTTCTCTTAAAAATCCCAAAAATAGAAGTTCATAATCTTCTGAAAATGAGCTAATACACTTAAAATTCCAGTTTCAAAGAAGAAGAACTCAATTTTTCGTTTTATCCATAATTTTTTTTTAGCTGTTTTGTTAGATAAATTGACGATTTTTCCATGAAATCAAAGTCTTTCCAAGGGTTTTACCTTGCCGATGACGCCGTGGATATAAGCCCTGGTGTAGGTTCTACAGGTGTGACAGGTACATCGGTCATCGATCGGCTCGAAGTCCGTCTTATACCGATTTTGGTTGAGTTGCATCAGACCGCCGCGTCGGACCAACGCTGTTCCGAATCTGGGAATTCGAAGAATATGTTTGAATCTGTCTGGAATCTGAAACTGGCTCTACTTGGGAACGACAGAGTGACCCCTGAAGGGATTTTTAAGCCTTTTTCGGCTTCTATGATTCAAAATATCTATTCTTCTTATAAAACAGCCTCTTAAGGGGACAAAAAGATGTCCCTGCAGGGGTGAATCTCAAGTGGTCTCTATAGGGGTTTTACAGTCGGACCCCTAAGCCACAAAAGCTCAAGTGGTCTCTTTGGGTCTTTAATTTTTTTTTCAATATTCGATCAAAATGTTCCGTATATACTTTTGCAAGCTTTGATGGCCCCATTTGGGAGAAGGCGGAGTGTTCCCTAGTGAGGTACCTTCAAAGACCCTTAAGAGACCACTCTGGAATTATGAAGAAGAGTCAGCGCACTGATTATCCCTCTTATCAGAAGACGACCTTTTCTTGGGTCGTTTTCGGCGATGGTGAAGTGGTCCCTAGAAAAAAAAAACCTTCAAGGGCCCTAAGATAGCCCCTTAAGAGACCACTCTGGGGTTACTAAGTAGAGCTATTCCATTGACTTTTTTTTTTGCCTTTTTCGAACCTTATCAAAGCCACTTTTTGCAAGCTTCAGTGACCCCTTTAGGCGGTGGTGAAGTGGTCCCTAGAGGGAAATCTTCAAAGGCCTAAGGTTGTCCCTTAAGAGACCACTCTGGACAGAGCCTCCTTCTAAAGGGGCCAATTTTTGCAAGCTTCAGTGACCCCTTCAGGCGGAAGTGTTCCCTAGAAAGGAACTTTCAAGAGCCCTTAAGTTTGCCCATAAAGAGACCACTCTGGAGCTACAAAGCCTCCTTCTAAAGGGGCCACTTTTTGCAACCTTCAGTAGCCCCTTTAGGCGGTGGTGAAGTGGTCACTAGAGGGAAAACTTCAAAGGCCTAAGGTTGCCCCTAAAGAGACCACTCTGAAGATACTTAGAGCCAGTCCACTGATTATTTTTCTGCTTTTTACGGACTCCCTCTAAAGGTGCCCCTTTTCGGAAACTTCCAAGGCCCCTTTACGGGGGGTGGGGAAGTGGTCTGTAGAGAGGTACCTTTAAGGAGCCCTAGGGTGGCCCCTTAAGAGGCCACTCTGGAGTTACTAAGTAGAGCTAGCGCACTGATTAGCCCTGATACCAGGAGAGGACCTTTTTTTCTTGGATTATTTTACCCTTTGCCTCCCTCCAAAGAATCCACTTTTTGCAAGCTTCAGTAGCCCCTTTAGGCAAAGGAGTAGTGGTCCCTAGAGTGAAATCTTCAAGAGACCCTATAGCGACCACTCTCGAGTAACTGACTAGACTAAAGACCGCTATTCACCTAGCCGTCCTGGTGGGATAGACGCAGTCGAACATGTCGGCGCCGAGCAAGGAGCAGATCACCAGGTCGACGGGGAACCCGACGCCCATCACGTAGCGGGGCAGATGCGGTGGCAGTACGGCACAGCAGGTCGCCACGACACGCCAGAAGCTGCTCTTCTCCTCGCCTCCGGAAAGGCCGCCGATGGCGATTCCGACCTATGAAAAAGACATTTTTGATCTATTTTTTTTCTGAGATTCCGTAAGACGGGGCAGTATCTAGCGGTTATACCGTAACCTTGAATCATACAGTGGCCTCCAGTAAACCTACAGTAACCCTCTAAACTAGCCGATCTACAAGATTGGTTAATATTGGACTTACATTATCCCAAATTTTTCCACAGAAAGGAATTATTTGCAGCTACCGTAATCAATAGAGTATACTGTATACTTGATAAAAACTACAGTAACTTTCTAAAGCAACTACAGTAACTTTCTCAGCAACTACAGTGACCTTACAGAAGCACTTCAAGAGGCTATACTCAATTTTCCTATGTAACAAGGTAATAAAAAAGCATTTTTTCCTCTTCAAACTACAGTAACCCCCAAAAAACCACCGTAACCCCTTTACCTTTGCTCTTTTCGCCATCTCCTCCACACATTTTTTCCTCAGGTCCAAATTCAAGCCGCCCTAAAATTAAAATTTCGAAAAGTAATCAATTTGAAGTGCTCCAAAAACCTGAACAATTGGAAAAAGTGTCTGATCCGTTCTCGTATGTGCTTTGGTACACCGATCTAGCCATCTGAAAATCACTCCGTACTCGGAAAACCCTAAGAAAAAATCAGAAATTGAGAAAAACCTTAATTTTCAAGTATTTAGAGAACCTTAAAAAAAACCTGAAGTTTAAGACTTTCGAGAGCTTTGTAAAATCATAACTTGAGTTGGAGGTCACCTAAATTCGAGTGATTTGTATCAAAATAACAGAATGAAGCGCTTGATTCAACTAAAAAAGGCGTTCCCGAAAAAAACCTTAAGAAAAAAATCGAAAAATTGTGAAAAAAACCTTAATTTTAAGTCTTTTTCAAAACTTAGAAGAATCATAACTTTGGTTGTAGGTCACTTAAATTCGAGATATTTATACCATTTCATCAAAAAAATGAAGCGCTCGCTCCAACTAAGAACCAGGCGTACTTGGAAAACCTTAGGAAAAAAAAAAAAAATTGAGAAAAACCTGGTTCCAAAAAAAAGTTCCAAGACTCTTGAAAACTTTAAAAAGCCATAAATTTGGTTGTAGGTCACGTAAATTAGAGATATTCATACTACAATATTCGGAATAAAGCGCTTGATCTAACTAAAAACTGGGCGTTCCCAAAGAACCTTGAAAAAAAAATCAAAAAATTGAGAAAAACCTTGATTTTCAAACTTCTTGAGAACTTTAAAAAATCATAACTTCGGTTGTAGGTCATCTAAATTCGAGCTATTCATCTTTAAAGATTCAGAATTAGCGTTCGGTTTAACTAAAAACTGGGCGTTCCCGAAAAACCTTTTTTTTTCAAGTCTTTTGAAAACCTTAAAAATCCTAACTTTGATTCTAGGTCACGTAAATTCGAGATATTCATACCATTTTATTCAAAATGAAGCGCTAAGAACCAGGCGTACTTGGAAAACCTTAGGAAAAAAAAAATTGAAAATTGAGAAAAACCTGGTTCCAAAAAAAAGTTCCAAGACTCTTGAAAAAAATTTTAGAGAAAAGATCTTCGAGAAGTATAGGTTTTTTTTTTCATGACGTTTCTACGTTTCTCCTACCCCTCTCTGATCAAAAAACTGTGGTTTTTTTCAAAGATTCAGCAGACCTGATGCTCCGATGCATGGCTTCTTCTACAATGTCTCCAGTCGTTAAAACGTGAATAACATGGTCCAATTGCATCATTATATCCGCTCCGAGGGCCTGGAACGAAAAAGTTGAAATGATTACTTTTTGAAATCAGTGTATGAAGAACATATCCCGGGTGCGACAAAAGGGAGTTTTCTCCCTTTGCGAAGGGTACGGTATGAGAAAGTCCGCATTCTGAGATGTTCACGTCATGTGAAGAAAATAAAAAACAGGCCAGACAGTGTGTAAAGCGAGGAGAGTACGAGTTAGGAGTCTGGTCTCTCCAAGCTTACCATGCTCTCTAAACTGATGCATGCCAAACAGGGCGGGCCTCGCATGCATCTCTTCAGAGAGCACGGTAAAATTGGAGAGACCAGACTCCTAACTCGTACTCTCCTCGTTTTACACACTGTCTAGTGACCTGCCCGTTGGTCTGCCAATTCCCTCAGACAGTGTGTAAAGCGAGGAGAGTCTGGTCTCTCCAAGCTTACCATGCTCTCTAAACTGTTGCATCCCAGCCACGCAACAAAAGTGCATACACACCAAGTGCACGCCTCAGACAGCGGTATTTCGCCTACAGTACTCTCCGTGGCACCGGTAATTCCCACGTTACCTGTTGGATCTCAATCGACTTTTCTGGAGGTAAAGCCATCATTTCTCCCGTATGAGGGCTTTCAAAATTGACGCCATTCTCGTCAACCGTCATCAGTTTGCTCAGGGATACCATCTGAAATTTTTGAATTTTTTTTTTTTGATTACATTTTTCAGAAAATACATCATCTATCTCATGAGTAGGCTAGGCTAATTTTTCTAAAATCGTTCTTTCTTTAATTACAAACGTTTTCTCCAATTTCTCCGATTCGTTCTTCCAACCTTTATGCCGCGTTCAATTTGAATCCGCGAAATGCAAAATGATCCCTGACTCTCCAAAAATTAGTAATCTTTTCCTTTCTTTAACGGGTATTTTGCATTTCGCAGAATCAAATTGAACACGGCATTAAAAAGCTATTGACTATAAAGTTTGAAGAAAATTTAACCAAAAATTCTCAAGCTTTTTGTGGTTTTACTTAAAGCTCATTCCGCGCCAGCTTGTTTTTGTTTCATTCCGAGTTACAGAACCCTTCTATGAAGCTTTGGTTCGACTCATTTGGCCTCAAACTTCCGTCATATAAAAGGCGCATGCACAAGAGTTGGCAACGCGCATCGAAGAGATGGGTACTGTAGCTCGGAGGATCATTCAAACCGTGAAAAGCTGTCGTAGAGTGGGCTATGTTCACAAGTTCCCGTTGAGGAATATTTTGAAAAAATGACTTTTTTTGAAAACAGTTGGAGATTTTACAAATCTCAGAGCCTTAACGTTATAATTTATATATTTTTACCCGCAAGATTCCTTTTTTCAAACTTGAAAAACCATAATTTCTACAATAAAGCGCTTCGAATCAATTTTTCAAAAAAGCTTGAAGGAAACCCAATAAACACCGTAACGCTTTAGAATCCGAATATTACTTGAAGTTTAATCAATTTTTATTGAGCGCTTTATTTTCATGTTCTAAATTCCTTACGGCGATTTTTTGCCGACGGCCCGCCTACATTTTTTCGTAAAGTGTAGTGTGTCGTGTGCATACACTGCGGCGCTCTGGCACACGTTCTTGAACGTAATTTTCATTTTTTTTATATTTTTCACTCTCTGGTGGCTATTTTGGATTTCGCGGAACACTTTCAACACGGCATCAGAAAAATCGCGTTTTTAAAAAAAATGAGAAATAGATTCGTCTCATGACGCATTGATGCGCCTTTAACATTTCCTGTTGTTTACGCGTTTTTTCCATGACGTCACTTGGGAACGGCGGACATTTTGACCACGCCCCTTAATTTTTAGTTTTGCATTTTCTTCGCCGTTTTCTGTGAACCGCAGCCTTACCCAAGAAAAAGGCGAAAGAAATAGATAATCATCATTTTTTCCCTTGATTCCCACCTGGAACCCTCCAGAATCGGTGAGGATGGACCTCGGCCAGTTCATCATCTTGTGAAGGCCTCCGGCGGCCCGGACTCGTTCATGACCGGGTCGATGGCCCAAATGGTAGGTATTGCAGAGGAGGATCCGGCAATCCATGTCGATCAGCTGTTCCGGAAGAACTCCCTGCATGTTTTTCTTAGTTGATAACAATCATTTCTTGATATTTTTTTATTAATTCGATAACAGTGGGTCTCTGAAAGTTCCGGTTCCGAGGAAAAAAACTAAAAACTCTTTATCCCAATAAAGTAAGTGTCTCTGAAACATCGGTTTTTTTCGAAAATTGTAGTTTATTTAAATAAGCGCGGAGATTTAAATTTTTTTGAAAAAAATACAAAATATTATTTTTCCATCAATTTTACTGCGTGAAAATCAAATTTCATGAAACCAACAGTCAGAAATTCACAATTCAACAAAAATTGTCTCGAAATGACACGAAAATTTTTCGATTTTCAAAAAAAAACGTCACTAAAAATCTTTTTTGTGAAATTTCATCTTCAATAAGTTACATGAGAGCCAAATTTGATGTTCCCGAAACAAAAATCCACGAGAAATGCCTCGAAATTACGCAAAAATGAATCAAAATTGGAAAAAGGCTCAAAATTGAGCTGGTGGCTAGGAAAAAAACGTTTTTTTCTACAAATTTTCATTTTTTCGAAAAACTCTTTTTGAAATCTTTTCCAAGGCAACGGTTAAAGTGTAAAAAGATTTTCGAAAATCCAAAACTTTTATTTCGATCCATTTTGGGCTTCTCAATCAATCATCAATATATTTATTTCGCTTAGTGACATATTTACTTTTTATTCTCCATCAAAAACGCTAAAAATTCGCAACAGATACGCAAAAGCCAACCTTCATAGTTCCCTGAGTCCCGACGGGCATAAAAACGGGCGTTTCAACGACAGAATGGGGCAATCTTAGTCTCCCATGTCGGGCCAGGCCAACCCTGCCGATCACGTCGAATTTCATTTCGGAAGTCTCCGCTTCTGAAGTCGTCGACGACGTCGCCACGTTCGGCGCCATCCGATTTACCCTGGTAAACTCAATTTTTGAAGGAACATACATTTTTATAACCCTAGTACAATTATATTTTGAGAAAAAAAGTAAAAAAAATTTTTTTCGAGACGTTCAAAATGTTCAATTAACCATTCCAGCTTTCTGAAATCTGTTAATATCAATTTTTAATTCTTTAAATGATCACTTGGATTCAATAAAGTCCTGAAATCATTTGCAAAAAAATACAAAAAAATCTCTTTTTTAAAAAAACTTCAGAACAAAAAAATATGAACAAATATAGAAAGGAAAAAAAGACGAAAATATTTAAAAAAATTCGAATCCTTCTGAAAAAAAAAACGATAAATCTTCTAAAGAAACCTTGGAAATATCATAATTATCACTAAATTCCAAGAAAACTCAAATTTTCCAAACAAAAACACGAAAACCATTCAAAAAATGAACCAAAAAGTTGTTTCGGAACCGTTTTTAGCTCGAAAATTCAACTTTCCTTCAATTTTCAAAAAGGCAGATGTTCCTAAGAAACCTTGAAAATATCATATTTATCCCTAGATTTCAAGAAAAACACAAAATTTTCGAACAAAACCTGAGAAGCATTCAAAAAATGAACTAAAAGTTGTCTTGTAACCGATTTCCTAGCTCAAAAAATCAATATTCAAAATAATCGCAAATATCTTGGCAGCAATCCAAACGAAAATTTCCATCAAATTCCAATAAAATCTCATTTATTTATACAATAATACGTCGATCATAACATGCAAATGAAAAACGATACGAAAATAAAATCTAATTTACACAATATTAAATGCGCCAGGAAAAGCCTAGAAAAATAAAAATCACACACGCTTCTACGCTCTAATAACACACACACTTTATACATTTTCTTAGGTACCTTTTTTACGGAATAACGGAGGAAAAAACCATACTGACGGCAATGGCACGACTACCAAGGAAAATGATTGATCCATAGCCAATTCCTGTGGATTTTAAAGGCGCATGCTCCTTGAAAAGCCCATTTCTTTAAAATTTAAAGGCGCATGTTCCTTTAAAACGTCAAGAACAGTTACGGAACGCGAAATAAGGAATAAATACATGTGGATAGAAATAGAATCTCGAATAATTTTCATCGAAGGGCCCGGGGGAACTGGAAAATGACATTTGGATTGGTTATTCGGAGCCATTTTTCGGCGGGATGTCGATAGCGCCGACGACGGGCTTATCGAGGGCATCCGCAGGGTTACAGACTTCCAGGATCGCCCGGCCTTCCACTTCCGACATCGATAGTTGCTTCAGGACCTTTAAAAATATGATAAAACTTAGAATCAAGAGAAAATGAGAATTAATGAAAGGTCTCAAGACGAAAACCGTTTTTTTAAGTCACGCAAGACTTCTGCGCCTTTAAATAGCCTAGAATTTGAATTTTTAGAAAACCCTAAGTATCAAAATTGAATGTAAAAAATACAAAAAGTCATATTTCTCATCGATTTTTCGATTATAAACTATTTCTTCACTAGATTACGAACTGAAAAATGGAATTTTCAAAAGGAAAACTTTAAAAAATGTCAAAATCTGATTAATTTATGTTCAATTTGTCCATTAAAAGTAAGCTCATCATTCTAAATTTTTGAAAAATTCTAAAATTGTATGTCAAAAGCTTCAAAAAATTGAAACTTTATAGTAACCAACAAATAAATAACTTAGGAACCCCAGAGTGGTCACTATAGGGGCAACCTTGGAGCCCTTGGGGTCACCTCTAGGGACCACTAAATCTTGCAAAAGTGATAACTTCTATCAGCTCCAGGCAAAAAAATAAGGAAAAAACTTTTTTGTATAAAACTGTACGACCCCCTGTAGGGACCACTTTAGGGGCTGAGGGGCCAAACCCTGAACCCCTATAGGGCCACCTTGATTTGACCCCTATAGGGACAGCTTTTTTGACCCTATAGGGGTTGTTTCCCCCCTGACCCCTATAGGGACCACTCTAAAACTCCTTCTAACAAATATTGATCGAAAAACTCACACTCGACGCCTGATCAACGGGATAAACTCGGTAGTCCGGGGCGTCAATTTGGCCGCCGGCGATCAAATGAACCAAGTTTTTCAGTTGTTCAATACTTCCGCTGCAACAAAAAACCGATCAAAACTTCGAAAAATTATCAGAATAATAAAATTTCGAAGCAAACAGGGACATTTCCACAGAAAATTACTCAAAATTTCTGAAAATTTTAAAAAATTCGTCAGAAAAGGCCCCAAAAACTACCACGTCAATAAAAATTTTTCAAATTTGGGAATCTCGAAAATAAATTTCACATCCCAATTCAATCAACAGGATTCCTCAAAAAACAAGAAAAATCAAGTTTTTTCTGAGCTTTCAAATGCAAAAAAACTTTTTCTAAATTCCAGAATATTTTCCTGATAGGATCCTAGGACCAACCGAGTAACGCCCATGATCGCCAGACGGTTCTTGGCGACCTGCTTGATCGGTAGCTGAACATCGAGACCGGACAGTCCACCAACGAACAGGACGCCTCCCTGGACAAATAAATATTCAAAATTTCACAAAAATCTATATCCCATCAACTTTTTTTTCATTCTGACTGTGAAAAATATTATTATAATCATATCAATTAACGGCTTAAAAAAAACCTAAAAAAATTTGATTTTCTCTTTTTTTTGGCTCAAAATCCTTCAGCTCATGATTTTCTTAATGTCAACCTATCATGTTGAGTTCATCGGAATCAAGAAAAAAAAAAGCTTCAAATCAGGAAAAATTGGATCATTCTGTAGCAAATCGCGTTCAAAGTGCTTTAAGCAAAACAAAAATAATCGTCAGGGAAAGAGAGAGAGAGATAATGGAGATTAAGGAGGGCCAGAGATGCTTTCTAGCTCATCACTTTGAACGCCGCATAATGTACAATAAAAAGGAGTCAGAAAGGGTGGAAAATGGTCGAGAAAATGTTCTTTTTTTGGTGCCTTTTTGCGCCATTTTTTCGACTGTTATGCACCATTTTTGCTGCCTCTCCCTTGTTTCACCATTTTTTGATCCCAGAAAAAATGGAAGGCTCGATAATGGGACTCTTTTTGATGCCTTTTTGCTACCATTTTGCGGCCTTTCTGCTGCCTTTTTACGGCCCTTGTAAGCATTTTTGCTACCTTTTTGCTACCTTTTAGCGGCCTTTCTGTTACCTTTTTGATGCCTTTTTGATGTCCTTTTGATGTCCTTTTGCTACCTTTTTGTTACCTTTTCGCTACCTCTTTGCAGCCTTTTTACTACCTTTTTTCTACCTTTTTTCTACCTTTTTTCTACCTTTTTGCTGCCTTTTTTGAGCCTCTCCTTTTCAGCGGCCAATATCCACTATACCGACTTTGCCCGAGTTGAAAAAAAAGTTATCTACTACATAAAAATCTTATAGAACATATATTCTACCCACAATAATCCCATAAAAAGCAACTTTTCCATAAAAATCCCTAAAATAATCACTTCAGCGAGGCATTTCAAGGAGCGAGTGACGGTCCTTGGTGACGTCACGAAGTCGAAAACGACGTTGACTCCGGTTCTGGCGACGTCTTTCGTTCGCATGATCAGGTACTCCTCGAATTCTTGAAAAATCAAATTTCAATAATCAGCTCGTTTCCATGCGGAAACCAGAATCGTCCCAATGGACGACGAAATCGGCTCCGTTCCTTTCGGCAAGGCAGAGACGTTCTTCCTTGGCGTCGGCCACCATCAGGCGGATCTTTCTGAAAATCATATTCCTTTGAAAATATTCAAAGGTCTTGGGTTAAACACCAGGACAGTCACACAAATTATGAGAAAGAACTTAGGAACTTCGGAGTGGTTCCTATAGGGGCAAGGTAAGGGGGCTCTTGGAGGGTTCCCTTTAGAGATAGGGGCACGGTAAAGGGGCTCTTAAAGGGTCCCCTTTAGAGATAGGGGCAAGGCAAGGGGGCTCTTGGAGGGCTAGCATTTTTGAATGAAATTGAAAGACCCCTATGGGGACCACTTGAGCTTTAGGGGCCAAGGAGTCAGACAATAAACCCCTATAGGGACCACTTTTTCGAAAGATTTTCATTATTCTTGTTAAAATTTCCCACAGGAAGCCACTTCTCATGAAAAAATGCCCGTTGATTTTATTTTCATGGAATTTATTCCTTCTTCTGTTGTTCTATAAACCGCACCGATCATTATTGATTGCCAAGAAGTGCTTGGCGAGCTTCAGAAGCCACAATCCGAGGCCGCCGGCGCCGACGATCAAAATGTTGCAGAAGCCTTTGGACTGCGAGAAAGCCTCGACGATGGGTCTCGCCTGGAAAATCATACAGTATTTCCTAAATTGGAGCAAGTCCTAGGAAGTTGATTCTTGAAGGAAAATTCGGTATTTAACAGCTTCATTTTGAACAAAATCTATAATTTTTCTAGTAAAATTTTGCAAATTCGGAATTTTCATCGGAAAAATGACAGTAAAATCCTGATTTCGACACTTTATTGATTTATTTTTCATCACAGCAGGGCCTTTCACAAAAACCCTTGAGAAAATCTGATTTTTTTAATGCAAATTTAGGTATTTCGATCCAAAAATAATGCCTCAAAATTGACATTTCACGACTAATTCCAGTGATATGAAGTTACTGAATAGTTTAAACTACGGACTTTGATTCAATCAAAAAAATCCAATTTTTCTGAATTTCTTCAGCCTTTTTAATATAGTGAATTTGCACTGATAAACACGGGAAATTATCGAATTCTGGCCTAGTTTTTTCAGCCCTCGCTTCAAAGAAAATGATTTACAAAGCTCATTTTCGATTCTTGTAAATCGAATCAAAGTTGCGAAATGGACATTTCACGACTAATTTTGGTGGTATGCAGTTACCGAATCGTTCAAACTACGGACATTGATTTAATGGAAAATTCCGATTTTTCTGAATTTTTCCGGCCTTCTCAATATAGTGGATTTGTACTGAAAATCCGGAAAATTTTCAAGTTTTGGCCAATTGTTTTCAGCCCCGGCTTCACAGAAAATAATTCACAAAGCTTAATTTTGATTGAAAGTTGCGAAATGGACATTTCACGTAAAAATTTCTGTTTTAACATCAATTTGAGCCATGCCCCTCGAACCTGAAGAACGGCGCTGAGAGCCCAAGTGGCGCCAGCGGGAAGGATCGAGGCGACGTGCATCGACAGGGAATCCGGAATCTTAACCAGGAAGTGCAACGTCGGCACGGCGACGTAGTCCGCGTAGCCGTGGCTGCACATCTCGTCCGTTGGCCATACGATGACCTGAAACCGTTCAGTTCAAGAATATTAATCGAAAAATTATTGAAACAGTAAACTAGTCTCTATTCCTCTGCAGTTTGTCCTCTTCCGAGCTTTATTCTGTTCAGGTTTTGAATTTCATGTATAGCTGATTCACGGGTGGCTTGAGCCATCAAAAAAAATGGTCTTGACACGATAATGCACGAGACGGCGCCTAGCTCGTGGAGGGCGCAGACAGGACACGCCCCCTTAACGTTCCAAGCTAGCCGTGAATCAGCGATACATCGACGTCATTCAAAAAAGCTCTGTGGATGGCTAGCTCTCTGATTGGTTTATCACGCCGCTAGGGGCGGAGCTTGAGCGACTTGAAATTCAAAATCTGACCCTTTTTTCGTTACACGCAGCCTGTCTCATTGCATGCGCCTTTAATATAACGGAAATTTTCATGTTCAATTGAAGGCGCATGCACAGAAACAAGTCGCGCACATCAAAGGAAAAGGTTATGTAGCTCAGAGGGAAAAAAACGTGACAATCTGACGCGGAATGGGCTATAAAAACTTCGTTTTCTCGTCCTTTCAATGGTAAAAAACCACTGGCTAATTAAAGGCGCATGCATAGAAAAAAGCTCGCGCGAAATTTTTCGGAAGCTTTCTGTAGATGGGAATTCGTAACAATCAAGGGCTGAAAAATTGGTTTTAAGTCGCGCGGGCTGTCTCTATGCATGCGCCTTTAATATAACCGGAATTTCAAGGTGGAATTAAAGGCGCATGCGTGGAAAAAGGCCGCGCGACTCGAATGGAAAATCTTAAGGATCAGGCTCATAATAGGCTTATAACATCCGTTCCAAGGCACACGGCCTGTTTTTTTTTTTTACTTGCGCCTTTAATATAACCGCTAAATTAAAGGCGCATGCACAGAAACAGGTCGCGCGTATCGCAAAAAAGGGTTCTGTAGCTTGGGAGAAAAATAATAACAATCTGACGCTGAATATTCTATAAAAAGGAAGACAAAAAAAGAGCAAAAAGTGCCATTTTTTCTCAAAATTCACGTTGAAAAATCGATACTTCGCTTCAAAAAAAAAATACCTTGTCTCCAATCTTCAAATCGTAATCTCCGGGCTGGGCGTCGTCGCCGAAGCATTCGACAATGCCGGACACTTCATATCCTGAAAGAAATCCTTTTAAAATGAATCGATAGGAGGGAAAAGGGACCAGGGAAAAGGCTGGTGTCTTTGATTCCATTAGTGATTCGGGCCTGTTTCGTGTTGGCCACTTCGCGGTCCGTCAGGCACACGCCCGCGTAACAGACCTTCAAAATTGTTGCATAAATGTATGAAACTTTGAAGAAAGCGCTTCTGAGTGTTCCCTATAGGGTTCAGGGCGAAAAACGGTCCCTTCAAGGGAAAATAAAATCAACGGGCATTTTTTCATGATAATTTCTAATGCAGAGTGGCTTCCTGTGGGAAATTACAACAAGAAATATGTAAATCGTTCGAAAAAGTGGTCCCTACAGGGTTTCAGGGTCTTTTTAGTTTTTCGCATAGAGTTCATAAAAAATTATCGATTAGCATGACCCCTATAGGGACCCCTCTTACAAGATTTAGTGGACCCTATAGGGGTCCGTAAAGTAGTTCCTAGAGGGGATCTTTTAAGGACCCTTGCCCCTATAGGGGCCACTCTGAAGTCGCACTGATCCTTGAAAAAAGGTACAAAAATTTCCCTTAAGGACCATCAGAAGCACCTAAAAAGGTTCCGCTGAAAGCTCCTAAAAAAAATTGGAAAAAAATGTTTTGAGCACTTTTTCATAGCCTCAGAGCAACTTTTTTCGATTCCCCTGTGATTTTTTTAGTTTCTTTCCTGCATATTGTTATTAAAATATATGAAAAAGAGCCAATAAAGATTTTTAAAGCAGTTAGAGACCTTTAAAAAAATCTTCCTCTAAAAGAACCTTCTGAGCATCTTTTTCAAGTGCATTCCGCGCAAAAAGGTCACGTTTTAAAAGCAAAACAGTAAAAAACTACCGTAAACGCAACATTTTTGCCTTGTTTTATTCTAAAAAACCACAAGGATGGCTGAAAAAAAGGTCTCGAAGCGAAGCTTGGTCAAAATTCGTAAAGTGAAGATTTTTTTTTGGAGAAAAAAGGGGCAAGACGCGTAATAACACATAACTTATCATTGCAAATTAAAAAAAAACAATAAATTCACAGTTTTTTTCATGTAATAAGTTTAGATAGCATATAGTTCACATTTGAAGAATTTCAACGTTAAAATGAGAATTTTTCCCATTTAGAAGCACCTTGACACGAGCGCCCTTCGGCGGGACATCTGGGACGGGTTCTTCGTCGAAAAATTTGACTTCGCGAAGATCTTTTGGTGATCCCAGGGAAATCCTTCGGTTTGTGGTTGGCATTTTCTTAAATTAACATTTGAACAAATGAAAAAAAAAAACTGATGAAAATGAGGAAATCGAAAAAAGGGAAGGAAAAGGTGAAAAAAATGATGCAAATGGACGGTAGACTGTTGGGGCGAAGAAGCGTGGGAAAACTTAAAATTCAAAAAGTTACAAGCAAAAAAAAATTTATTTTTCAGATAGCTATAACCGATCCACGGTTAACTTGGGAAGCTCAGGGGCGTGGCCTGTCTGCGCTCTCCACCAACCAAACACTATCTCTTTTCTTATCGTGTCAGGACCCTTTTTTCGATGGCTCAAGCCAGCAGTGAATCAGCTATACAGTTTTCTAAAAAGTTAAAGAGTTTTTAAAAACCGAACTTTAAATATTCTTCTCGACTTTTCTATGTCATTGAAAAAAAATTTTAAAAAGTTTGTGTCGGCCATTTTTTTAATACTAAAGAAGACTGCGCAACGAGCTCAATTTTTGAAGTTTCTTTTTTGGGAAAAAATAATAAAAAAATTATTTTCACAATTCAAAACTATACAAGATTTCAAAATTCCCGCGCTTATTAATTAACTTAATAATCTTTAAATGAACTGTTGGAAGCTCCAATAATTTTTTTTTAAAATGCAAAAACTATTCGTTCTTCAATATTACACTAAAAAAAGCTTCGTTTATTCAGAAAAAAACCACCAATTTTTCTCGAAAAAAATCTACTTGAACCGTTCTATAATGACCATTAAACCATTGGAAAACAACCATTCTCTCTAAAAATTAAAAAATTCTTCTGAAAAACCCTCGTCGAAGGAAGTGGCTGATCATATCGTTTGGCAATCAAATCTCTGAGTAATCTCAACGGCTGCATCTTCGAAACAGAAATGAAAGGAAAGGCGGACGTGAAAAAAGTTAAGAAGAAATCGATAAAAGGTTGCTAAAACGCCATTTCTTTTCTTTTCAATTTCAACCGGGCAAACAACGGTGAAGAACCCGTCCTCTACCGCCCACAAAATGTTATTATTGAAGTGAATTTGTCGTCTTTCCCTTTTTTGGGCAGGTTAATTTTTTAATTCGAGTGCCAAGGGGGAGAAAAAAACCGGTTGTAACGGTTGAAAACTGCAAGAAGTGCTAGAAAATATTATAATAATGACGAAATTTGTGATAAAAATGGGAGAAAAGCTTCTTCTGAAGTCTTGAAAGTAACTGGGAAAATTTTTAGTGGCCACTATAGTAGTCAAATTAGTGGCCAATTAAGGGCTTGAAAACTAGTGACCCCTATAGCGGTCTAAGTGCTACTACTAGACCACTAAATATTTTAGTGGCCACTTTAGGGGTCAATGGATCAACATAACTGGTCCAATCTGTTTGTTTTAAAATTATCAGAGTTACTGGATGAAAAACTACTGAAGTGGCCACTAAAACGGAAAATAGTGGCCACTATAGAGGTGGGTTTAGTGGCCACTTTAGTGTCCTCTCCAAGTAGTCCTTGGCACGCATCTATAATGGCCACTAAAAATTTTCCCAGTATGTATGAAAATCAATACGAAACTGAATAAATTTCAGATTGAATCGCCAAAATTTTTCTCTCGCTTTTAAAAGTGCAAAATTACGTTAAACGACATATAGTCTGTTCAAGAACTCTTACTAGAAAAGCATAAATTATTTTTATAGAACCGTTTTCAGCTTTGTTTCCCGTCACTAACGGCTTCCGTGCCATTAAAAAAAAATTCAGCAAGGAATTTTAGATAAATTAAAACCATATAAAAATCACAGAACCTGGAAAATGCATCCATTATCATTATCAAGAAAAATAACAAAAAAAGACGGAACTTGGTGAGGTTCATCACGAGCTGAAAGCCGACGAACAGAAAAGCGGAAAAAGAAGAAGAAGGCGGTCGATTTCCCAGCAAATGCACGTGCTCCTCACATGTGCCAACAACAAAAAAACATATACTAGAGTGAAATGGCGCGTCAACCTTTTAGAAAAGAAGAAGGAAAGCAGCCGGCATTACAAAAACGTCTTGAGTGACCAAACCCATCAGGTTTCGAAAGTTTTCAATTTCGCCGACTTTCAAGCGAAAAACGCTTCAAAATTAATATGAAAAAGAGTTTCAACGACAAAAATATCGCAAATTCCTCGATAATTATGGAGTTCACTGATGCTTTAAACCGACGACATCGCAAACGACCAATCGATATTGTTTGTGTTCACAATCAACGCCGTAAAATCTGATTATAAAGTTTCGTGGGTGCATCACGTAAACATTGAAACCGAACAAACAGGTTGAAGTAGACAAAATAATGAAAAATTCCGACGAAAACCATGAAAAAGCTCAATTACTTCTTACTTTAATAATTGAAAGTATTCCAATTTTTTCCTCATTTCTATTCCCTTTTCGCATTCGTCCCGCAATACGTTCATAAGGAAAAGGTGAAAATTTACATTGGAACAAACTATTCTGTTAAAAAACCTTTTCTGTTGAAAAAAGAAAAGATTTTTCATAAATTTATCGCGAAAGAAGCCACTTTCAGTGTTATTCCGAGCTATTCAAGACTTTTACATTTAAAAACATCCCAGAAATCGTTTTTGAACAGTTTAAACGAGAAAATTAGCAAAAACAGAAAAAAATTCCCACTATGACCTTATGTCGTAAGGTCAAACGTCAATAGTGCAATGAACTTGCTGAACCTACAGTAAATTTGAAAAAAATTGAAAGCGCTTTTTTTGCTTAAATTTTTATTTTTATAAAGTTATATTGACATTAGTTAAAAATAAAATAATTTTTTTAAAAAAAGAGGAGAATAAGAACTTCGAAAAAACCAGAATTTCCTTGATTCACGATTGGTTCAAACGCCGTTCTAAAGCTCGTTTTTTGAAAGCTCATTTCCTTATCAACGTTTCGAATCAAAAAATCAAACAAAGTCCAACTTTATAAACAACGAAAAGAGCTATCCGCCAAGAAACAACTGAAGGAAAAGGTTGGGGATGGCGGTGATGTCCAGGACGCCGCGACGGATGACGTCATCAAGGGCGATGCGATGAGCATCGACGGCGTCTTGGAGGGCCTTCCGGAGCTCCAGGACGTCGTGGACGCTGACCGTCGTCATCTTCTGCACCTTGTTGCTCCAGGAGATGCTGAAGCGGCCGACGGCTTCGAAGATGACGTGCAGGGGGAGGTTTCTTGAGGCCCACTGATGGGTCGAGGCCATGGCCAGTACTCTGTTTAGGGCGTGGGTCAGCGTCCTCTGAATATTTGGTATTCAATGGACAGGATGAAACCTTGGGAAGCAAATCCTCTTCGCCACAAAAATGTCTAGCCTGTCTGCGCTCTCTTCTCTCTCTCTCTCATCACATAGGTCATACACACTCAAAAACGAGAGGGTCGCAGAAAATAAGACGGTTGGAATTTTTCATCCTAGTCATGATTTTTCTCTGACCTCATCAGTTAGAGAGAAGAGAGCGCAGAGACGTCAGACATTTTCGAATGAAGTACAAACGTTTTCATTCAGGTTGCTGAGTAGGGAGACGTCAAAGACGTTCGAATTGGCGGCGATTAACGTGGCGATCGAGTCGTGCCGAATCGACGCCACTAGAAGGAGCACTTGGAAAGACGAGTCTGAGAAAATGATCACTTAAGGGAAAATACAGTCAATCTGCTTAGACCTTTTTTTTGTGAAAAACGCGCCCCGGACCCTTCTGAGAGCTTCAAGGGACCGCTTTAGTGGCGAGAGCACTTAAGTGATCCCTAGAAACGCTCAGAATCGTCCGGGGATCGTCTGGTTTGCGTAACCAATGTCTAATAACACTAAAAACAGCTATTCGTCTCAAGACCTGCGCAAAAAATAAATTGCCCATGCTCCTTTAAATTTCGCAAGAAAAAACGTCCCAAAGGCCGTGGTAAAAATCAAGTTAGTTGCTTTTTCAAATCAAATAAAAAAATCTTCAAATCGTTGAAATTATTTTTTTAATTGGTAATAGTCAAGGAATAACAAAAACCAACTGAAAAAAATTATGAAAATTAAAAAAATTTTAAGACTTTTTTTGTTAAAATTTCAACGCTTTCACTCTTCCTACAATAAAAAAATTTTTTCAAAAAAAACTAAGATTTGAAAAAAACCATTGAAATTATTTTTAGAACCATTATTGAAAAAAATATCAAGCACGGATTTCCACAAAAATCATATCACGGCGTTTTTTCTCCGTAAAGTGTCGTGTGTCGTGTGCATGCACCGCGCCGCTTCCGCGCAGAAAATTGCGTTTATGTAGAGGAATTTCGATTCGTTTTAAAGACCTCTGGCGATACGGCGGCCTGCGCCTTTAATATGCCTGCCGTTCCCATGACGTCACGTGGGAACGGTGGATATTTTGGCTCCGCCCATTGTTTTTTTGGTTCCCCTACTAACAAAAACGCCGTGATATCTCAATAAAGACTACCAAAAAAGACCCGTTTTCTCCCAAAATACCTTTCAAGCTTTTGATCTTCAAATCCCTTTTGAGCTCACAAAAAGGCCTCAAAGTTTTGTAGAAACGGACGACTTCTTGAACGCCCTGCGTGTAGAGATCAATGTAGGAGAGCCAGGCTTTCGCTTCGTTCTAAACATGATTTTTCTTTCTATTTCGTCAAATTCGCTCCAACGCACACATAGGAACTCCCTTGAGGGATCATAGGGAGGTAATTGAGGACGGAAACTGATGAAAATCTCATTGAAACTGGCTATGGCGGAGGAGATCTCACGGAACAGGGTTTCTTGACATTCTGAACAAAAAAAGCGTTGTGAAAAAATAGCCACTGAAAGAAAATCTTTTGCGCTCCATGGAGAAAAAAACTTCAATGCTTTTCCTGACATTTTCTTTCATATACGTTCTTTTTGAGCTTTTGCAGGGCCAGAGTGGTCCCTGTAGTGATTAGGGAAATCAACACCTTCTACAGGAAACAAAGTAGTTCCTATAGGGGTTCAGGGACCAACTCTAAAGTCCATAAAGCTTGAGTGGCCCCTAGAGTGGTATTTCAACTTTTTGTTATAGTCGATGTGCCACAAGTTGAAATTACATGGAACGGCACTCCGCTGTTTCGATTTTGTGCGGTAGCGCGCATCTGGCGAATTTGCCAACTTCGGCCACGCTAATTTTTTTTTTGGTTTTCATTCTAATTTCGATCGTTTTTTTTATTGTTTTTATTTCTTTAAAATGTAATTTTTATCGTTGAAAAGGATTGCGTTGTACAAATGTAAAAGAAAGAACACAGTAAATTTCATGATCTTTCTCGAAAAAAGCGATTAAAAAAAAGTTTGAAAAACTTCATGTATTCTTCAATCGCTTTGATATTGTTTTTCTCGTTTCTCAAAAAAAGTTTTCAAAGACTTACCAAAAGGATTTGCGGGTGAAATAGGCCGTAAACGCCACAATATTCTACAATAGTTTCTGTGTTTTTTTTAAAGCCATGTTTTAATGTTTTCATCGTTTTTTCTTCTGTCGTTTTTTCATCGTTTTTTTTTCTGTCGTTAATTGTTTTTTTTCAGAAAGTGAGCGCCTTATAAAATGAAGATGTGTACTTCCATGAGCACATGCACCATAATTTGAAGAAAGGTTTTCGTTCCTTTTTTTTAAATGGAGCTTTAGATAAATCGTATTGCTGAACTATGCGTCAGAAATGGGGCGTGAACAGTGGGCACATGGAATAGTGGAAACGATGTGCTGAACGAAACGTCCAGCAAACTAATAATTTTTCCTTTGAACTTATGTATCTGTTTTTTTTTTAATAAAAATTCGTCAATGTAGAAACATTCAATTTTTTTAAAATCATTCACTGTGTATTTTATTTCTGATTGGGATATTTTTTTACATGATTTGAAATGAAAAAAAGAAATGTCGATAAAGGCTCAATGAAGGTAAAATAACGAAATATATTGAACAAAAACCAAAGACCATCTCATGAAAAAAACTTTCAAATATTATAAACGCATTTTTTTCGCTTAAAATTCGAAAAATTACTCTACTTTATTTTTTTATCAATGAAACAGTCTATCCTCTAGAAAAAGATAATTATGAGTTTTGGCGCGAAGAAAACTATTAAGACATAATTAAAATAATGAAAAATTTCGAATAAAACAAAAAAATGGAAAGCGCGACCGAAATTCGCAAAGGCAAGGCGCTTTCACGGCCACGGCCACCCAACGGAGTGTCGTTCCATGAAATTTCAAGTCGCGGCACATCGACTATATGATTTGGGAGTTCAAAAATCGTATTTGATAAAAAATGATCGATTAATTGATTTTATAACACGACAAGTGCGCTCCATCGCACCAATCCCATTTTTGGACCACTCCCCTAGAACGACCACTTTTTCAAGCTTCCGTGCCCCTTATAAGGTGGTCCCTCAAGGAAAACCTTCAAGAGTCCCTCTAGGGACCACTCTGGAGTCCCTAAATTTTCCGGGCCCCGGCCATTTTTGGAGCTAATCACGGCTAGTTTTTTTTTTCAATGAATCACGCCTTTTTTCTCCATAGAGCGTAAAAGACTCGCAAATTTTAGTTTTTTTTCGCATCTAGAATAACTTCCTTGCTTTTTCTCCATGGAGCGCACATTCTTCCCCCCAAATTTTCGCGGCTATTTCTTCTCACCCTCGGCGACTAAATCGACGATCGGCTCCTGGGGACAATAAATAATTGGAGGCGAGGGGATTATTTCCTTTTCCTCCGTTGGTTTCTTCTTCAATGGTAGATTTTTCGGTTCAACCTTGAAAAATCTTTTTTATCGGAATTTGACTAGAAGGATACTTTTTCGGCCTTTCTCTTGCCTTTCCGAGTTTGCTCGGGCGGTTGCAAGGCCATGCCGACGTCCAGGCATTTCTGATAGCGGCAAGATTGACAATTCGTTCTTTGAAGCCTTCAAAAGTCGATTTTTAGCGCGATTTTTTAAAATTTTGCTCTACTCACAAGTAAACTTCGCAATCCTTCGAACCGGGACAAACCATTTCTTTTTTCGTCGCGATACAACGACGGAAAAATCCCTGGTAGTTCAGACTTTAATCAATAAAAATTGTGGGATTTTATGTGACATCTTTGAAAAAAATCAATAAAATAAATTTACAGAGTTCTGGCCCTTCAAGTGATCCCTAAAAGTGGCTCTGAGCCCTCAAAAGTGGTCCAAAAAAATCTTCCTGGACTAAAATAGAACATTAAAAAACTGTTTAGGTCACTTTTCTTGAATCTTAAGTCAAATAACCTAAATTTAGTTATAAATATTTTTCTGAGAGGTCCTGGCTCTTCGAGTAGTCCCTAAAGTGGTTTTGAGACCTCTTAAGGGATCACTCGAAAGTACATGGTAGTCTTAGCACTGAAAAATCGGATTTTGAGTGATTTTTCTCAGATTTTTTTGAAAATCTCTACAGTAACCTAACTAAATCCTACGGTACCTTGCAGCCCTCGCAAGCGTGGACTCCGAAATGACGTCCCGAAGAGAAATCGCCACAGACGGCACAAGGTTTCCTCGTCATAGCGTTAAATGACAAGAAATCACGTCCATTTCAGCTTTTCCTATTACTTTTTTCATATTATCATTTTAAAGGTGAAGCTTAACTTTCACGGTATTTTTTTATCGTAACTTTCAAAAAGCTAGAAATCAAAAAAACTTCCATTAACTTTATTATTTGATTAGAGACTAATTTCTTCTTCAACTTATAATTATTTCGATAGGTTAATGAATCTATTAGAGATAACGAATTGACAAATAAGTTAAGTAGGTAACCGGTATGAGGTATGATATATGTAGAAAAAACGTGAGTGTGGCTAGAAATAAAAGGAATCAGAGAACAAGATTGCGAGATACGTCAAAATTCAAAAACTCGTTGCGATGAGAGAAGGGGAAAGCTAACGGTTAAACAAAAACGAAAAATTGCAAAAATATACAAATAAATTGATAAAACATAGGTCTATGGGAATAAAGCCGGAGAGAAAGCTCAAAAAAGAACAATTATCAGTGTTTCCTGGAATCATATCAGGTAGCCGAAAAATTAACACCTACTTTGGGAAAAAAATATTTTTAAAAATCAAATTTTAAACTATGTCCGTGGAGCGTAAATGATCATGCCTGATGTGGCCTAAACTTCCAGAATGAATTTTTCAAATTCAATTTCAACTTTCATTAAAATCAAAAATTCCAGAAAATACTCGAACCTAATATCCCGACATTTTATCCTTGGAGCGCACATTCACGTCAATAAATGGCTCATTTTTTCCGAACTATTTTCTGCGGCTCAAAACCCACAGACCCACAAAACAATCACAAAAATTTGAATAAAAATCTAAAAATAATCGGATTGGCACGAAAGGAGCCGAAAGACAATTCGGTTTCTATTTGGCATAAAATGACATTTACAATGAAAAAACTAGAATAAAAAGACGGAGAAAAGCCTAAAGCTGGGTGGAAGTCAGCTCGGTTTCATCACTTTTCCGCTTCAACGATTTTCGGGATTTCAAGTAGGCGTAGGCCTGTGCGGTCAGTTCTTGTTGGGCCGTCGTACCGCCTGTCGCGATTTGCATCCAACGATGGGAGTACTGAAAAAATGAACCTTGATTGACAAAACCTATATTACATCGAGGTTAAAAGAAATCTACTAAATCCGAATTTAAAACTCGATTTTTTTTTTCTTCAAAAACTGATTCTCAAAACAACCGAAACTAAACCAAAATTTCAAAAAAAATTTTTTAAAAGGTCTCACCTGGATAATGTTATCAAGAAAAACTACGTGTTCTTTTTTATCGATTCCAGTCAAACTTATCAATCACAACATCAAAACTTTGAAAATATAGAAAAATGACATTTCAAGAAAATCTTTCGACATTCAGAGACTACCATAGGAAAAAAACCAGGAAATTCCACTATCATAGGAAAATAATTATTCAGCCTCAAATTGATGACTGAAAAAGACAAAAAAAAAACCGATTATTGTTAACTTTTTGAAGTCAACCCAACTATAAAAAGATTCAAAAATAAGTTAAAAAAATTTGAATTTGCTGTATTTTTTTCAAGTTCACATTTCGGATTACGCGTTATTTTCCTTTACAAATTGGAAATTTAACATCAAAATTTTCCAGTCTTCACATACTTTTTTTCTATTGGCTCATAAGAAAATGCTAGTTAAAAGAACTCAATTTTTCTTGACTTCAAGTGCACCCGACTTAAAACGAGTTGCGCTCGAATCCTCAAAAAGCAACTCATAATTCGTCATCCGGAGCATCTTTAAGACCAAAAACCTACCAATCTCGGCAGCTTCCTCGGCGTCCTGAAAGGTCCTTCAAGCTTTGCCGGCCTCAAAATCTCTTCCTCTTTCTTCTTGACCTTCACAGTGGGTTCCTTCTAAACCGCAACGGACAAATTAAGTCAATTCAACTCGATTCAAACTTCGATAGGCTGGTTAGAGAGGGAAAAATCGTAGGTTGAAGGGATCGGGCTGTTGGATTTCTCCTCCGGAGATCGAACTCCACCGCAAAACATCAAATCTCCGACCGACCGTCGGTTTCTTTTCGTCGATGGCGTCAGCGTCGGCGTTTCTCTGGAAGTTCAACTTTGAATAGGGTAGAGGAAAAAAATCAATAAAATTCTCTCGTCATGATTTCTCTTTTTCTTTTCGGTTAAAGTTAACATCTTAAATTCGATCAGTTGAAATTCCTACTGAAAATTTAAAACTACACAACTCTCACATATGTTTTTTTTCTCTCTCCATTTTTAAGCTACTTTTCAACCTGGCATCCAAAAAATTCGCAGTGTTATTAATTTTTTTCAGTTACAGCTCAATAATCTATTTACACCCCATCTTAAATTCAGTAAGTTGAAATTCCTATTGAAAATTTGAAACTACACAACTCTCACATATGTTTTTTTTTTTTGCTCTCTCCATTTTTAAGCTACTTTTCAACCTGACATCCAAAAAACTCGTAGTAGTCTTCATTTTTCCTTAGTTACGACTAAAATTTCCATTTTCAACTCAGCCATTGAATCTTCTTATTGAAAACTGGACAAAATCGTTTTTTGAGTTTTCTCAATTTTTTTAATTTTTTAGAAAGCTATTTTATAACTCTAGAAGCCCTATTTCAAGCCGCCAAGGACACCTTTCCCTACTTCTCTTCGATGATCAATAAAAAAAAATGATACCTTTCACTCCTGAAACGTTCATTTTCGTAAGATTTGACGTCTTCAAGGCTGAAACCTGCGGCGTCGAGCTCAACCGAAGGCTCAAACGATTTCGACGGCGATCCGTTTGGCAAGCATTCGAACCCCTCGAAAGCTCCATCTCCGGACTTTAAAATAGAAAAATAAGCATTGTGAAAAAGTTCAAGATCATTTTTTAAAAGAAACAGAGGGGAATTTTTGATACTAGTAGGAGGATTCAATAGGGAGTGCAGTATGAAGGAAAAAAATGAAAAAAAAATCCAAAAAAGTCTTTTTTTAAAGCCACGAGATCCCAAAGAAACTAGATAAAGGAATCTTTCCAGAATTTTTACGATTTCTATAAAAAAATTCGAGGCTATTATTTAACATGAATTTCTCCCAAGTAAAATGAGTAATATAGGCTGAAAGTTAGCCACATGTGTGCTCTACTGATAAAAAGCAGTCAAAATTTAAGAATTATCCTTAAAATTATCAGAAAAATTTTTTTCGCTCAAATTTTTGAAATTTCTCCGTAGAGCATGAAAGCCTAAAAACTTCAAGGCTATTTTTTTCTTTCCTTTTTTTAAAATTTTTTTACTCACCAAAATGGATCTGCTCGGCGTCTGGGGGCATTCCTTTTTCGGCGAACTTTTGTTGACATTTTCAGAAAGTCGTCGAATGGGCCTGAATCCGAATAAACAATAATTTATTAGAAATTATCAAAAAAACCTGAAATCCAATAAATTGTTAGTAGAGGTCGAGTCGATCGAATCAGAAATCCTACCTCCAGATATCCGGAATTCTGGAAATTATAAAATGAATAAAAAGCCTCAATAGTTCGAAAAGGGGTTCGATGAAACTTGGCGACAAAATATCCGAAAATAAATTGGAGCCATTATTTTTATACCAAATAAAGCTTACTTCGGATTCAAAGTGATTTGGCAAAACTCAAAACCGCCGTCAAAGAGTGAAACAAGATACATTTTTTTACTATAGTAAATTTTTTCTCAAATTTTTCTTAAAAACTAAAAGCAAATTAATTTTTGAACTTCGCAGAAATTACTTGAACACGACACTACTTTTTTTCCCAGAGCGTATTTTTGCAAAAAAAAATTCGAATTTTCTTGATCCGTTTCATTTTACATTAAAACTGTTATGAATAGATATTACCGTTGGCGAAAAAGTAATGAAGTTTAATCTTTTGATACTTATGGCGTGTTCATCGGACAATACAAAAATTGTTCCGAAGCGCAAGTAAATTGCTCCAAACCAAAAATTGTTACTGTTTTGGAGCAACTTTGGTGCGCCAATGAACACGTTTTTTTGGTTTTGAAACATGTTCCGTTTCTCCAATTAAACCGCTGTCTCTGTAACTGTCAGAAATAACGGGTACAAAAAAAAATTTTATTTTTTGATTCTGATGAAACTTCATCCAGTGTGACAACCCATCATCAGAAATGCGGACGCAACTTTTTGAGCCATTCCCTCTTACTGTAGCCGGGTTACGGTAGGCAGGTGGGCACCTGCGTATCTAAGTAGTGAAGAGTTTTTACTAGGCAACTGGTATATCAATCGATAGGTAATCCAATTTTAGGAACTTCTATAGCACATACCATCTTTGGTTACTGTAGGAATTTTCGAGTTACGGTAGTTTTTGTGTTTGGAAAGTCGGTTTTTCGGTCACCCTGGTCGTGGGCATAGAATCACATCGTAATTACTTTCATGGAATATGTCCTGTAGTATGTTCTAAACAATTCCACAAAAAAAGTTAGAATTTCTAAACCCGTCATTTCGAGATTTCACTCCGAACGCGCGCAACTTGGCACCTTGCGGCCAGGGTTGGTCGTGGTTGACGATTTTTCACATTTTTCTTTCTGTGAAAAATCTTTTTTAAAACTTTTTTAGATTATAACTACAGTATGTTTTGTGACATTCGAAGGGGTTTGGAGAGACCTATACGCTCCCTGTTCGACCGAAACGTCGTTTTGAACTCTGTTTTGGCTTGAAAAAACGCGACTCGCTCTGAAAAGACCGGTTTTTAAAAATTTCCGACAACCCCGCAGTTTCCAAAGCTATCAAATATGTAACAAAAATATTCTAAGTAGCAATAGATATGAGTTTGTTCACCAATATCTAACGAAAAAAAAATGTGAAAAATCGTCAACCACGACCAACCCTGGTCGCAAGGTGCCAAGTTGCGCGCGTTCGGAGTGAAATCTCGAGATGACGGGTTTAGAAATTCGAACTTTTTTTGTGGCATTGTTTAGAACATACTACAGGACATATTCCATGTGAGTAATTACGATGCGATTCTATGCCCACGACCAGGGTGACCGAAAAACCGACTTTCCCAACAGAAAAACTACCGTAACTCGAAAATTCCTACAGTAACCAAAGATGGTATGTACTATAGAAGTTCCAAAAATTGGATTACCTATCGATTGATATATCACTTGCCTAGTAAAAACTCTTCAATACTTAGATACGCAGGTGCCCACCTGCCTACCGTAACCCGGCTACAGTAAGAGGAAATGGCTCAAAAAGTTGCGTCCGCATTTCTGATGATGGGTTGTCACACTGGATGAAGTTTCATCAGAATCAAAAAATAAAATTTTGAAACTTTTTGAAAACTACAGAGACAGCGTGTTAACACGCCATTACAGTTTCCCATCTCTTACTTTGAGCGAATTCATGAAAAAATTTATTCCGAAGCATGTTAGAAACGAAAAACTTTTACATTATCTATTCTAAAAATCGTTCTAAAACCAATTATCTCTAAAAAATTATTCAATTCAGCTATTTCAACAGATAAACATTCATTTCAGTTTCCCACGTTTCCGGAAAGTTTTTTTTCCTCTCTAACTTCTTTAATTTTTCTTCAAGCCTATCTGAAATAAATGAACCTCTATTGAATTGAATAACTTTCTCCACTCCTAATCTCCCCAAATAACTTCTCCCAACAACTTTCGATTATCCAACTCCATTCACTCGACATCACTCAGCTAATCCCAGCAGGCAAACATGGGCCACTCAGGTCGGACGTCAAAGAATGCCATAAAAAAGCAAAAGGTGCGACGGCGACGCAATTGACCAAGTCAATAGGAGCCCCAGAAAACAATCGCATCGTATTGCACAGTTCCAAGTGACTTGCGCAACTCTTTTTGGGAGTATCATGTTGCCGAAATAACTTTGGCCTCTACAGTTCTCAGTCACCTTGATGAAAGTTCTTTTTTGTTTTGGAAGACTTGGAAAAGGTCAAAAATCGAATGCTATACGGTTTTGAAGGATTTTTGAAAACTTTGAAAACGCATTTGATTATGAACTGACAAGCTATTGGAAAGGTATATTAAATAACATTTTTTTGAAGGCCTAAAAAAACTATACATATAAAATTAAAGCTATCCTTGATTTGAAGGTTCCCTTAAACTAACATCAAAATCACTAATAAGTGATGAAAAAGTTCTGCAAAAGTTGAGAAAAAAATTCAACGATTTTTTTCCTATTTTTCTCATACACATTCATGTGAAACGCAGAAAATTTATTTTTACCAAAAAAAATTTTCTCCAAATTTTTTTAAGGAGAAAGTACTTGTAGAGCCCCTGCTGAGCTTCATTCTTTCAAAATTCCCCAAATAAATAAATATTTAAAAATTAAAATCTAAAGTCTTAACGAGTTCTGACCCTAATTATGCACTTTTTTCAACTTCTAGTCCAAATTTGCCACTTAAAAAAATCATTTTTTCAATCCTGATAAAATTCTCGAGGAACTGTACAACCAAGATTCCAAATCACGAATTTCCCACTTATATAAATTAATTTTTGAACTCCTAGAGCAAGAAAAATCCACGAACTCGTCGCATTTGCCTGGTTACTCAGTCGAAGTGGCACTGTGGAAACGGTGGGCGTTGAAAATGATAATGACCTGAAAAAAACTTCTTGGGGCTCTTTGAAAACTTTGGGATAATACCTAAAAGGAGACGGGGTTGCAAACATTTTATGAGATCTTCTAGTCGTTTTGGGCGTCCGCAACGGCAAAATCCTCGAATTACTACTCTCGTTCAGGATCGCCTAGAAAAAAACAAAGTAATAAGAGTGAAAAAAGACAGGTTTTATTTTTGAAATTGAGATTTTTAACATTAAATATACTCTGTGTGAAACGACTTGAAATTTCACCGAACGACGTTCCGCTACGTGCGGTAGAGAAGCGTCTTTGCCTTTGCGGATCTAGCTCAATCTTCCAGACTATTTTTATTGCTCATAGATGTATCGTTCCACTGCGAGTATTTAAATGGAAAAAAAAAATTGAAAGCGCGACCGAGATTCGCAAAGGCGCCCGGCGGAACAGCGGAATGTCGTTCGATGGGATTCCAAGTCGTGGTACATAGACTATATACTAACTTCACAAGTTTCTTTGTTTATATAAAATTATTTAAAACATTAAGTTTAAAAAAAAATTGATATATTCCAATCACATCCCACCCAATAATTATAAGGGTCCGATCTTCTGAGCTCAATATATTTGAATCAAAGAAAAAAACTGGACTACAAAAAAAACTGGTGAAAATCGAAGAATATAGGTTTTTTCCTCTTGCGGTTATAAAAAAATATTAAAAAAAGTAAATAAGGTAATAATTTTTCAATCTTTTTTTCATCTAAAAAAACCCTCGTTTTCGATTTTATATATAATTATCACACCAATCATACGTTTATAAACTCCAATAACCTTGTTTTATGAAAAGTTCATAAAGAAAAATCGAGGAAAACTATGGCGATAATGATTTCGCTTTAAAGGCGCATAGACAAATTTCACACGGAATCTCTACTTTGACCCTTGAAATACTCTGAACAGCTTACAAAGCTGAAAGACCTTAAATAAGCAAAAATGGGTTTTCAAATCCAATCTGACAAACTTCAAAATATTCCAAAGGTCGAAAAATGTAATGACATCGATCTTGCGAAAATATATTCTATAAAAAAATATTTCGTAGGTTCATAAATATTAGAATAGTAACATCATTGGCTCGTTTATTAGTATTGGAATAATTAAAGTTTGGAACTCCGTTCCCGATGTTGTGTTTGATCTATGTAAAGATTCTATGCGATTCAAAATCTATTTAGAAAACTTCTCGCTGAACTTTTTAAAATATCTTCTAATTTTTACACGGTTTGTTGCTGTTTTCAATGTTTAAATTCCCCTTTTTGAAAATTGGTTCGGTTAGAGATCTTTTCGGCCCTTGAACTGTATTACTATTCGTATTGAGAAAATGATGATGATGATGATATACAAAATTCCCTTAAAATACTCTGAACAGCTTACAAGGCAAAGAACGACTAAAAAACAAGAAGTCAAATATTAAATTCAATCAGACCAATTTCAAGAGATTCATGCTCCCTCTGATAATCACCTTGTTACTAATCGGCGGCGAATAAAAGGACATGTCCAGGGATTCGTCGGGCTTCTCTTCGCTCTCCAAAACGACATTCTCTTCGTCGTTCTTCGGCTCCAAGGGCGGCGGAATCGGGACGACTTTTCCGATGGCTCGCCGCGTTGGAGGCGTCACGATCCTCGGCCATTTCGTCGGCGGCGAGTATTCCTGATCCTCGGAGCTGGGAGCTGGACGAGGGCCAGTGGAACTCGAGGGAGGACTTTGGTCGAAGCTCGCGAGACTCTCCTCGTTGATGTCAAAGCTGCTGGCGGAGATCAGGGACTCGTTTTGCTGAAAAAAATGTGATAGAAACTGGAAAACCATATTTGACAGTTCTACTGACTTTTTTTTTTGAAACAGCCTTTGAGATTAAAAAAACGCAAGACACTGGAAAATCATTTTTTTCAGTTCTAACACATGTTTGTTTATTTAGACCCCCTTTTTGTCGTTATAAAAAAATGTCAGAAACAGAAAAATCCATTTTTACAGTTCTAATAAATTCTTTTCATTTGATACAGCTTTTAAGATTAAAAAAAAAGAAAGATACTGAAAAAAATCAATTTTAACAGTTTTAATGCATGTTTGCACATTCAGAACAACTTTTTTTGGAGCTTTCTAAAAAAATAAAAAAATGAGGATAACCCAAATTGAGAGGGATGCTATAAAGTACGGGCATTTACAAAATGCGACCATTTTTTGTGCTCCATTGCAAATTATTAAATTACGGGCGTTTTTTTGAACTTTTATAAACTTTTTTTGAAATAAAAAAATTTTTTTTTTTTAAATTTTTTTCTAATCAGGATAGTGGTGCCTTTTTTTCTATTTTTCGACAATATTGTTTTTTAAACAATTTTTCAAGATTTATTCTGTCCCATCTTCAATTTTTTTTCCACCTGATTTCTTGTTTATTACAGAATTACGAACTAAAATCGTTTTAAAAATTCTTCATGAGAAGCCTTATTTTTTCAACCAATCAAAAAAAACTTATCGAAATGAATTCATTAATTTTGCCGTAGTACGTTATTGAATCTATTTTCCAAAGGGGAAGATAGAAAAAAAAAAGTTTGAAAAATTCCCAGAATTGGTTAAGAAACGCCCGTATTTCATAAATTTGAAGTGGAGCAAACAAAAAAAGCGGTCGCATTTTAGGAACGTCCGCACTTTATAGCATGCCAAATTAAAAGAATGTTATGACAAGACCATTGAAGTCGAAACTCACACTTAAAACACTGTCATTGAAACCGGAGATTCCACTATCGAGTGAATATCGTCCGTGGGACTGGGCTGTCGAAGACGTCGCCTGGCTTGAGCGGTACCCGTAGACGCCGTCCAAAGTTCGAACTATCTCATCTGGAGTTTCCTTTTTTTTTATTTGAGACTAATTGGACAATTCTTTTGATGTTTTTTGCCTTTATTTTTCATTTTTCTTCAAAAAAGCTGAACAGATAGTTAGAAAAAAAATGAATTTTTTCGTTCTTCTTATAATTTCCACCTTTTTTAATTTTCATGCTTGTCTTTTCATGACTAATCTCAAGCAGAAAACTCGAAAATAATCGTTTTTCATACAAAATAGTTTCGAAAAGTGCACAAAAGAGCTTGAAAATAGCTTTAAAGTGAGCAAGGTTACTAATAAGTACCTAGGGACCTCAGAGTGATCTCTATAGTGGCATCCTTAGTGTCCCCTCTAAAGACCATTTTTCCAACCCCTGTAGGGGTCACTAAAGATTTCAAAAGCGGTCCCTGGAAGGGTTTTAATTAGTGGCCCCTATAGGGGGCATGCTAGTCGACCATTAATATGAACTCTAAGCGAAGAAGCATTTCCATGGAAAAAACTGAATAAATTAGCGTTTTTGAAGGAAGTTGAAAGACCCCTCTAGGCTTTTTTTTTTTGAGTTTTAGGGACTAAGAGGTCCGACATTAATTCGCTCTAGGAACCCCCTAAGGGACCACTTTAGGGGCTAAGGGGCCGGACCCTAAACCCCTTCCAGGACCACCTTAATTTTACCCCTATAGGGACCAATTTTTCGGCTCCTATGAAAGTTGTTTTACATCCTAACCCCTATAGGGAACACTCTGATATTTCTAAGATAAATAATGAAAAAAACGAATTTTACAGTCAAAAGGCCAGAATTTTCCACCAGTACCAAGTAATCACAACATTATGAAATTCAAAAAAAAATTCCCCTAATTTTCAATGAATCATTAAAACTCCTATAGAACCTGGATCATGATTGGAGGCGGACGGCCACATCGCCTGGCGGTTCCTCGTTGGAAAAAGAAAGACCCCCGCCCCGCGAGCTGTTCGTCGCCGCGCCCTTCGCCCAAATCGTCCTTCTGAAGAACGGAATCGATACAAAGATGTTGCAAAAATTATCACGAGCAGCTGATAAGTGACAATGTGATAACAAAAGAAAATGACCGTTGGCCGGTGGAACGAGGAAGAAAACGGTAGAAAACGAAGAAATTTCTACGTACTAAGCTTGTGGAGTTGGTCCTACTAGTTTGACAAGGTAAAGTTTCACAGGTAAGCCACGCCTATTTTGTGAAGCTTCAAGAAGGACTAGAAAAGACCATTGGCCGGTGGAATGAGGAAGAAAATGGTGGAAAACGAGGCACTTTCAAGGTTCATATTTTTTTTGCTCACCTTGTCAAACTAGTGGAGTTGGTCCTACTAGTTTGACAAGATAAAGTTCCACCGGTAAGCCACGCCCATTTTCGTGTGGCTTCAAGAAGGAGTAAAAAAGACCATTGGCCGGTGGAAAGATGAAGAAAAGAGTGGAAAAAGAGGCACTTTAAGGTCCATACAGTCCCCTCATCTTTATCCTGTCAAGCTTGTGAAGTTGGTTTTAAAGGCCAATAATGTCTGACTGGCTAGCCACGCCCATTTTGTCAAAGAAAAAGTAAGAAGAACACTGGTAGGTGAAACGAAGAAAAAAAGAGTGGAAAAAGAGGCACTTTCAAGGTTCATATGCTCACTTTGTCAAACTATTGGAGTTGGTCCTATTAGTTTGACAAGGTGAAGTTCCACCGGTTAGCCACGCCCGTTTTTGTGTTGCTTCAAGAAGGAGTAAAAAACCATTGGCCGGTGTAACGAATGAGAAGAAATTGGAAAACTAAGAAATTTCCAAGTTCACATAGTTTTTTTCAAAGTTTTCAACACTCATGGAAACGTTCCCAACGACTGATATCTCTGACTAGCCACGCCCCTTTTTGGTGTTTCAAAAAAAAGAGATAAAACAGGTTAAATCTATAAATGAACTATATTTAGGCCACCCAAGCAAAAATTATAGGAATTTACTTCTTAAAATGGCTCCAACAAATAATTTCTTTTTTTCGGCTAGCCACGCTCCTTCGAACAACTTCAAAAAGAAGACATTTATTTTCCAAAGAAACTAATGATAACAGCCAAACAAGAACGTTAAAGATTTTTTTAAGAAAGACACTAAACCTCGACAAAAAAATCACAACTCGAATAAAAAAATTTTTAACAATTATTTTTTTCCCACGACTCAAACTTCTACGGAAGGTACTTCTGAACCATTAATTGCCACGCAAACGTGAGAATTTTCGAAACAAATGACCGAGATGCGTAAATATCCCCGTGAACAAACATCCTTTCGTTCTTATGAGCCACATAAAATCCTCCATGCTTGTGAAAATGGTAAGGTAAACGACGAGAATAATGAGACTAGTGGGAAACTGTAAAATTCTCGGTTTTCTCACTACTTATGAGAGCTTAAAAGTCTGCCATAGCACTAGTGACCTACTTCGATCAAAAAAAAAATGTAGGTCTACAAAACGAAAAATATTCCGCTCATACTGCTTTCCCCATTCTTTTTGATAGACTTCAAAATATGTTGCTGATCCGGTGTATGATCTAAAAGATCTGGAGATTTTTAATAGATTTCCTATGCCTAGGGTCGAGCTTGACCTTCTACTGGTTCGATCAAGGAGGTACGACTGATAAAAACATGAGAAATAATCATATTTGGTTAAGAACTGATTTTTCCAATTATTCTTTTAATCAAAAAAGATGGCATCATGTTTCTTTTTTCGATTTCATGAACCGTTAGACTCCCCAATTTCAAAGAAAAAAGATATAATTTCCAAACCAAACCAAATGATAAAAAAAGTAATGATAATAACAGGGAAAAATTTGAAAAAAATTTCCGGTTTTTTTCATGGGAATCCCCAGGAGAAGTTTGAGAGAATTTTTTTGTCAATAGAAAGTCTTCGGTTTTTTTCTTTTTAGAATAAATATTTCATTAAGTCTGAATCTACGCTTGTGAGGATGAACTTCGGAAAAAAAAAATCAGAAATTATTACTTGTCGATCAGGTTATTTTTTTAGATCAAATTTGAGAATCTGAAGACTCAAAAAAAAAAATCAAAAAATCTTCAACAAGCTTCTCGGCGCAACAAAGGGGCCAAAAAAGGAAACAACAGAAAAACAAGAGGAAAAAAGAGCCATAGATGGGTGAGGTCGGCGTGCGTTGACCTTGCGTACGGACGCCAAGGCGTTTGGCCTCGTGGCCTGCTGCGTTTTTGGTGTTGGCGAGCTCTCGTCACCCCTCTGCCAGACACTAATTGCCGCTCTGCCGAATGGCAGCCATGCCTCCTTTCCCCCTCCCACAGTCTGTCATATATCCAACCGTCAGGCTAAACCGTCTCCAGCCGAGAAAATCGGTCATCCGCCACGCGCACCACGCTTCTTCATAGATTGATGGGCGTGCGACATCACGGCTTCATTCGCCCAAGAAAGCTCACAGAAGGAAGTGCAAAAGGTAGGGACCGCAAAGCCACGCCCCTTTTCGCGATAGAAAAAGTGGCTTTTTTTTGGTGTTCAACTTTCATTTTGCTGTAGTTGCAAAATATGTGGAACTGGATAATAAATTTTGGCACACATGTACAAAAAAGCTTCCTCTTTCGTTTAAAAAATATTTCACGCTTTTTTGATGCGTTCGCGCGGAATGTCGTACAAAAACGTGAATGGAACTAAAAAATTTTGTCGTTTTTTGCTTTTTCATGTGTTTTCAGGTCGAACGCACTCTTTCTTTTTTTAAATAATGATTTTTGATTCAAGTAACGGTAATTTTAAAACAATAAAATAAAAAAATTCGTCTTTGCCAAAAATTTTTAGGGAGTGCCGAAAGTCATAATTCAAAAATATCGTTAATAAGCGAATATAATCGAGTTTTTTTGTTTTTTTCAAAATTTAGACCATGGGCTTACTTAAATTTTTCTCCACAGCATATGTGCTTGAAAAAGTTGTTTGATACGCAAAAATGCTCTTGAAACTAGATAATAAAATCAGCGGCGTTTATCACACCGAAAGCGGTCGAACGCAGGTTTTTTAAACGATTATATAAATTTATTAGTAAAAAATCTTTCAATTAAAAGAATAAAATAAAAAATTCGTCTTTGCCAAAAATTTACGGGGCCGTTTTAAGGCAGCGATCGTTAAACGAGGCCAAAAGCACTAAAAAAACAGTTTTTCCGAAGTGAATATCCACGGAAAGATTGAGTAAAGATTTGCGAATATATTCTGATAAAAATAGCTAAATTACTTCAAGTTTTTCTTTTTGAAATAGGCAATCTGTGCTATTCAAACGGCTCAAGGGTATGGCGGATGGAAGCTCCCTTCGCTAGACCTAACAGCTTGGCGCAGCGCGTGCGCTGCGATTTTTCATTTTGAGGTCGCGAGTTCGATGCCCGCAAGCGTCAGTTTTTTGTTTTCTGGAAAATACCGACTTTTTCGGCAAACTAGCTGATTAGCATTATTTTAGCACTCTATTATGATTTGTTACATCATAATAGACCAGTATCAAAAACTTTTTTTCTGGAAGAAAAAAATCGAGAAAAAAATGTCAAAAAAATGGATAATACCAAAAATTTCAGTACTAAAAAAATGGTGCGCGGCGCGCCACATTTTTCGTCATAACTTTTTTTCATCCTCAATCTTTTTTTGAAAAAAACTAAACGGTTCTGAGTTTTGAATCGAAACAGCTATCAAACCATACAAAGCTCAATGCTGAAAAATTTTTTTTGAAAATTCGTCTGCGGTCCCTAGCAAAAGGGTTCCGGTTAAGAAAATCTGGAGGATCCGTTTATTACAAGGGAAGCAAAAAAGAGAAATCTCGAGATGATTTGCCGTACTTTACAGGAGAGACATGATTAAAGCTATACATTTTTTTTGATTCACCGACGTTTTTCAATCTGAACTCTCCCCGTCTTAACACCGGTGCAGTACATTGCATAATTCGGAAAGTCATACCTTGATAAAAACGTGAAATTTTAAGGTGAGGAAAGGTGGAATTTTAGAGAAGTCTACCTTTTAGTAGAGTTAAAGCCTCTCAAATTTAAAATTTTTGCATTTCCTTCAAGAAAAATGAGTTTTTTTTCGTGTTCTCGATGCTAAAA
The DNA here is from genome assembly GCA_904845305.1 of Caenorhabditis auriculariae. Taxonomy (NCBI): domain Eukaryota; kingdom Metazoa; phylum Nematoda; class Chromadorea; order Rhabditida; family Rhabditidae; genus Caenorhabditis; species Caenorhabditis auriculariae. The sequence goes on from CAJGYM010000029.1 coordinate 645,732, forward strand.
CTCTACTCAAAATCAAAATCAGCAGTTTTTATCAAGTTATTAGGAATCCGGATGACTACAAATATCTCTCAGTGAAGATCCATCCATTTCTCACCCGAAAACCTTTTGAACATGCTTATTTTTGAAATTTCTTAGCTTTCTTGCAAAGTTCTCGGTGTGGAACAGAAAAAAAAACACAAGGAAGGTCATTCTGAGGCCTTGATGTACTAGATAAGGATCCTAAAAGTCTCAACCTGCACAAATTCTTCGTTTTCGAGAGCGGGCGTCTTTTGAACTAAAAAAAATAGATTGGCTCTTTTTTTTTATATTACGTTAGACCCTTCAATACCAACTTTTTCAAGGAAAATTATTTTTTTTTTCAATTAGAAGTAGTCCAGAGAAATTATTGACTACCTTTAAAAAAATGGTAAGGAAAAAAGATGAATGCAAAAAAAGCCGTTCTCTTCAGTCAAAAAGAAAAAAAAAAGTTAAAGCTGTTCTGCCTACGTTTCAACGTTTAGTAATCAAGAAAGGAAAATTAATGAATTGTTTTTTTTTGATCGCTGAAATTTCTATGCCAACTTTTAAAATAATTTGAAAAAAAAAAGTAAAAATGTCGAATTCATGCATGAATCACAAAAATATCAGCACATTTTTGAAATCGGGGATCGAAAGAAAATAATTAGACTCTGAAAAAATTTTGAGCCGTCGTCTGTTTTTCGATTCGACTGCTTTCCTATAGTCTGTTCGTATTTTAAATGTCAAGCAGCTAACTCCGCCCATGCTGCCACAGTACTTTTCGCGTCGATGTTTTAACGCTCGGGACGATTTTTGATCTTTTTCGTTCTAAAAGATAGAAAAAAAGTCAAAAATGGAGCCATATTAAAGGTTCATCATCAGCCTTGGGGACGGAGTAAGCGGCTTGAGATTCAAAATCTGAACAGACTATATTCAAGAGCCCATCTTTTTGCCCATTCATTAAAAGACGTAGGAATCGCGGCTGTTGATCTCACTTGACCCCTACCACTCGAAAAATGGATAGAAAAGTCCTCTTTTCACCTTTACATTCACCTCTAAAGGTAAAAATAATCATAATACAAAAGGAAAAAAAATGTTATTCGTTTTTTAAAAATTATCCTGAATTACTGAATCGAGTTTTCATGAGACCCAAGTGATTGAAAAAAGGTGTTCATGAATAGAGAAAAAAGGATATATTCTCTGAGTTAGGGCAACAATTTCAGAAAAAAAGCTCGTATGGTACAGTTCCTTCAAAAAAGATACGTAAAAAACCCTTTTTAATGAACTTTCTTTCGATTTTGATTTTTCTGAAGATTTGATAACTGTTATTTTCAACTTTCTGGTGAAACTTGTGTTCGCAGGAAATAAAAAAGGCAGCTTGTTTCAAAAATATTAAGCCCCATACGAAAAAGGTGTAAGCAAAAAATAGTTTTTGTAGTTTTTTTACGGCACTGAAGGAGATTTCGAAAAAACGATTCTTTTTAAACATCGATCATTTTATTATAAATTTAAAAGAGACTTGATGAATAACTATCTTCAATATTTCCCAATCAAAAGAGCCAAAACCACTCGTAACACCTCCACTCAAAGAAATCAGAAGCAATTGTGAACGATCGATCTTCTTCAACCTGCCACAGAAAGAAGAAGTGAGCCGGACAAAAGAACCATTCTGATGCAACAGTTGCGCGACAAGTCACTCAACCAATCTGTTGATGGACTACTGAGAGGGTACTCTCGAAGAACAAGAGCTCTCAAAAATCAATCGATGGTATTTTTCAAGTCAGGAAACGTTTGAGATCTGAAATTTGGAAGTAGACGTTTTTATTTACTATGAGAAAAAATAAGACTGGAAAAATCAGACAATACTACCGTATACAGTCCTTCTTAACTTGATAAGAGAAAAAACAAATTGATTAAAAATAAGTTTAGAGCTATTTCGAGCCGAATCTCGGCTTTAACTGATGAGTTTCGACTCCAAAAGTGACAAAAGAACCCTCTCCCCCTCAAAACTGGAGTTGGGCAGAAATCTCAAGATAGAACGAACAAATTGAGACTTTCTTGAGATGAAAGCAATCAATAAATCAGATCAAACTTCAGGTTTACAATAGAGAAACTCAGATGAAGCTGAAGATTAAAAAGCTATTAACCGAAGTGTCCTTAGCCGGCTCAAAGGCTTGAATTTGACAGTTAATGGAAAAACTAAAAATTTCAGATGAGCCTATCCACCAATCAGAAACTTCAAAAGCCTTCTCTAATGTGAAATACAGACAGACTAGGCTGAAAAACTGATTTGAACCTTTGAAAAAAAAATATTGCCAAGAATTGAAAACTGTCAAAAAAAAAAACGAAGTCACTTTAATCATTCGTTGGTAGCTTCGGATCATTGAGAGATATGAAAGAGCTGGATTTCAATGAGCAAAAGAAAAAACACCAGAAATCTTTCTTTAAATGTCAAATATACCATAAGGGGAAGCTGAAACTCGACGAAGTAAGACTAAATTTTTGAACAACAAACTGAATTTCAAATCAATTCAATCAAAATTCGATAAGCATGATGAACATTGGGCCAAAAGGTTATCTCTCCAAGATAAAAGTTAGTTTTCATGGAAGATGAATGAATGAAACAGCTTGTTAACTCACGCCTACGAGAAATTTCTTGACTAGCAGATCTACCCTCTTGATTTCAACACATAGATGAAGCTTAAACTCTTTTATTTCGAGTGAAATCGACAGATCAAGATCGAAAACTTTCTCAAAGGTAACAGTCAAGCCGGATCAAAAACTCAAATCTAAAGAAAATACTCTGAGCCGGATAGATTCAATCTCGATAGCAGACGGAAAAAACTTAATCAGAAACTTCGAAGCCTCGTCTCAAGAACAGGAAAAAAACTTTTAAAAAAAAACGTAGATCATACAAAGTTTGATGAGAATGGTAGAAAAAGAAAAACGGGTTTTTCAAGACGTTTGAACGGATTAGGTTGGCAAATCAGCATATATATAAGTCATTACTTTCTCTCCAAAGCTCAAAAGGACCCTTCAAATGTCAAAAAATAGACAAGAAACTCGTTCATTTCAAGCGAAATCAACTAAGGAAGATTCAAATTCCAACTAATCAAGATTTGTACTTCTAATAGTAACTTATAACGCCAAAAACGGACGGATCTCCAGCTCATATCGAGAAAAATTACTGATTGAGATCAACTTCCGAGAAGGCAACAGTCAAGCCGTTTCGAAGACTGAAATCGGAACCAGACGGCTTTGGCAAGCACAGGCCACCCGGAGAAGACGGAACAAAAGCGCCTGATGGTGCAACTGTTGCGCCGGACTCTTCGACAAGACATCGGTGTCACTTGGCCGCCGCCGCCGACGGTTAACGGTCTCTCCGGCAGCGGCAAAAAGGGAGGAGGCAGCGGCGAAGGAGGAGGAGGAGGACGAGAAGAAGGAGGTAGAAGAGGAGGACCGCAGACCATCGATCGATCTCTCCGTTTTGGCGCCAAAACGACAACGGCACCGAGCAATCACTTCTTACATGTCGCCCGACACACCGGAACCTATCAAGGGGTCAACTAATCCGCGGATCTCGGCGTTGATTGGCAGGTCTAACATGGATACATCTTGTTGTGTCAACAAAGGCGATCTTAATCCTTACTTGAAATTTAAGGAAAGGCCAATAAGATCAAGAAAGGTCAAACCTTTAATGGAAGCTTGGGTCAAAAAAAAATTTAAAGCCTTGTTAAATGGACAGCTTGAGATTTTCAAGAAAAAAATTAAGGTTTCTGGTTATTTCGATGTAGGTGATATCTTACGAGCAACAAATGGAACGCGAACGTAAAATTATTTCCTAATACAATTTTAAAACTTGATGAAACGTATATCAAAAAAGTAGAGCTACAGATCAAAAAAGAAAACCAAACCATTTGCACCTTTAAGAGATGTTCTTCTTCAAAAATAAAAGATTTAGCCAAGTTGAGATTTTCAGGATCTTCATCAGATATCTGGTACATCTAGAAGTATTCCGGCCAAAATCCCAAACAAAAAAATCTAAAATAAACTTAAAATAACCTCCAAGTCAAATTTTTTTAAACGATATAGATGAAAGATATTTCAAGAAAGTGGGACTGAAAGTAAAAAAAATCATATAAACTCGAAGAAAGTCATTTTTCAAGCCTTTTCCTCGAAAATTAAAGATTTAGCCAAGTTGAGACCTTCAGGATCTTCAGCTGGTACAACTAAAAAGTATTCCGGCCAAATTTTCAAGTACAGTCAAAATCTTAATGAGCTCCTACTGTTTTGCTAATTTCATATAATCTCGTGTAACGTATTCCGATTTACTTAAATATACTTTACTCTCAATAGCCGCTGGGTTGCGAAAAAGTTTTCGTGGAGAAAAGTCTTTTTTCAGTGTAAATTTAGGCCTTGAGTAACCCAGCAAGCTGTTTTCATTTTATTCTGGAACAAACAAAAGGAAGAAATTTATGAAAGAAAATATATTTTATCGATTTTGAATCAAAATTGCCCTCTGAGGTGTTCTTCGAACTCTATTACCCGATGAAAAAGTAAAATAAAATAAATGATACAATTTTCAAAATTAAAAATTCCGAATCAATAAGCTGGGAATTTTTTTCCGTCTGGCTTGCAGAAAAAATTGATAATCGGAAAAATAATGAACTTTTTGGTGGTATGAAAAAGACCAGCGAAAATTCGAACGGTGACTTTTTCCGATTTTTTTCATATCGCTAGGGAACTTTCCGACGGCCACTTTTTCCGCCGAATCTTTTTCCGACTTTTTTTCACTTATATTTTTTTCGGTTTATAAAATATCGATTAACATTTTTTTCTTATTTCTTTGTGTTTTTAATCATGAATAAACTATCTAAATCATATAGAAAGGTTCAAAACGAAAAGTTCATCGAGAAAAAAAGTCGGAAAAAGATTCGGCGGAAAAGTGGCCGTCGGAAAGTCCCCTAGCGATATGAAAAAAACGGAAAAGTCGCCGTTTGAATTTTCGCTGGTGTTTTTTCATACCACCAAACTTTTTCATGGCAAGGGAGATACTGTATAGAACACAAAAATTGAGAGTCTATTTCAGGTCGATGAAATCCAGTTATTAGAAAGGTCTTAGAATTGAATAGATGCACCTCCTATTCTAAAAAGTTTAAAAACAAGAAACTTTGTCTCATAATAAAATATAGTCGGAAAGTTTTGAGGCATAGCTGAAATCATCGTAAAGACCTTGAAAATATCGAAGTTTTACTTTTTTTTCTATCAGTCTCGAAATTCTTTTTACTGTTCGCTTAAGAAAGGCTGTAGGTGAAACTAGCTATTTTCAAAAATTTTCAAGCCACTTTGATTCGTAAAACGACAAAAACCACATGTTGATCAACGCTTTCATCTCACATTCACAACTTCTTCGACTCTTTTCAGATCCAAACAAAAGCTCAACGTAAACAGTGGAACCTAGACAGTTGCGACCGCATCTGTCGGAGAACAAAAGCTGCGCAGCAAAAGAGGATTCGTTTTGTCAAAGTTGGCGCATTCTTCACAAAAGATCTTCTAAACATAACAAAGAAGCAGCCGACTTTTTGGTGTTTTGTTCTCATCTCCTATTCTACTTTGTTGATCTTAAGCGCCAGATGCTTCGAAAATAAAATGTCTATCCATTGCTTGTAATATCTGACAAAGATTGGTTGAAAATAGTTTTTTAAACGTTAAACGGGATTATACTCGGCTCATCTTCTCGGGCAAAGTCGGAACAGTAGATAATGACCGCTGGCAGCAAAAGGCAGCAAATAGAGTCCCTTTATCGAGTCTTGCATTTTTCTAGGATTTTAAAAGCTCGAGAAATGATGGAGAAAGGGAGAGGAAGCAAAAATGGCGCATAAGGGCTGAGAAAATGGCGCAAGAAAGGGAGCCTTCATCGCCCTAAAAGGAATATTTCTATGGAGTCTTCCAGCAGCCTTCATGACCCTCCGAGGGTCTTGCCTATGTTACAAAACTCCATTTTACGCAGTGGATTATCACGAGATTTAGAGTGACGTGTCAAAAAATTAGACCCTCGGAGCTATGAGCAGTTTAGCAAACATCTTCGTATTTACTTGAATAATTCCATCTTCCAATGCGATTATTTTTTATAGAAAACGAAACAGCCATTTAAATCCCAGAAGTTTTAGCTGCTCAGGAAAACTAAAGGTTAGATACAAAAAAAGACATCAATGATCGTAGCTTATCTGGATGAAAAAAATAAAACCTGGGAGACTACACGAAGATGTGACAATTATCCAAAATTGAAAAATCCCTGAAAAATTTGCATGATAGATATTTTTTTATCTAAAACTAATAGTTTATAAATTTTTTTATATCTTGGTTACTCTATGAAAAAAATTTGTGACAGGAATAATTGACAGTTAGAGAAAAAAATATGAGTTCGATCTATATTTGATATTCTGACTGCCGAAAAGAATCTTAAATTTACAAAAATTGCCAAAAAAAATAATAATCTGCTGAGCTCCACAAGATACCGCGAAAAATGATGGTCACAAATGTACAGGAAATGCTTGAGCTGCTATTCTTCCGAATTTAAAATCCGAAAACAACTCCTCTGAACAGCCCATATCATAATCAACAAGAGAAAAAATTTATTTGCTCTGAAAAACGGATGGAAACGTTTTTTTTTTAGTTTCGAAATGAAAAAGGAGTGGTTTAAAATCTGAGACTCATGGGACCCTATAGCTTAGCAGATAATCCTTTCGAAAACTACCCGGCACAAAAGTTTGGAGCAGATTGGCGAAGTTCATTTCAGACAGCTCCATTGTAAGATTGGCTGTATCTAACACTCAAGAAAGGATAATTAAATGCTCAAACACAAGAACGAACCCCATACGAAAAAGTTCCGTTCCAACTTTAAAAGACCTGAGCTTGATGCTCGAAGTATCCGAGTAGTTTTCAATATTCGTGAAAAAGGTCAAATATATTTCTGCGCATACGATTTTGTTGTTGAAACAAGCAACACACTATGAGATCCGATAACAATTTATTTAAACAACAATAACAAATCACAAATTATTGGGCCGGGATTTCGATTTCACCGCTGGCGATTTGCTCAATAATGTCGTGCGGGTGGTTTCCATCGATAGTGCATCCAACAGATTGGGCAGTTCCTGTAAAAAATAGAATAAATCTTCGATCGCATTCTCAAAATAGTTACCGAGAATCTCCTTGACAGTTCCTTCAAGCTTCTTGGCCATTGAGCGCGGTCTCATGATTCTGGCGATCTTAATGATGGTGTCGAGCGTGAGGTCACCATTGTGCTTCACTAAAATCAAAATTGACAGTGAAATGTTAGGTGGGTGAAGTGAGGATAACAAAACGTTTGTAGTAAAACCTCTGGCCAAAAAGGTTACAGACAACACCAATATCCAAATATAAATAACTCACAAAAAACGAAAATCACCAGAGAGGTTACCAGTCTCTTATTATAGAAACAAAAGACTGGGGGATGAGAGCATATTGACTCCCGACCCACCGCATAAGGTGCGTACCGTTCTTCACTTTTTTGCGATCACGAGGAGGCTCCTTGAGCTCCTTAACGATGAGCGAAGCTGCGGAGGGGACAACGTCGATCTTGGCTTGACGGTTCTGGATGGTCAGCTTGCATGTGACCTTCAGGCCTTTCCAGTCAGCGGTGGCCTTGGCGATGTCTTCTCCGACCTTCTTGGGCGAAAGACCAAGAGGTCCGACTTTTGGAGCGAGAGCCGAGGTGGCTCCGATTTCTCCTCCGACGCAACGGAGGTAGACTGAAATAAATAATAAGAAAAATATTACGAAATATCGTATTTTGCTCAAAAATATCAATTGAAGATAGAAACTAGCAATTAATTTTGATCTTTTACAAGTGATAAACTTTACTCATTCACCGAAATTTGTTCATAAGAGTTAAGTAGCAATGGAAACTCGATAAAATATAAATAAACTTTTTTGCATCATTTAAAAAAAATCAATCATATCTTTTGATATTCATTATCAATAATATATTTGAATAATCACATACCGATCTTAATCTCATTGGGATCGAACTTTGGCGGCATTCTGGATATAGGCTGTCAGGAAGGGACTGCAAAAAATAGTGAAAATCGCTGGCAAAATGTAGGTGACTTCACTGCGTATCCAATCGAGTTGATGCGCAGCAAATCGATGTGGCGCGCTTTTCAAAACGTGATTTTCAGCAAGGTGCGCACGGCAGTTTTTGAACTTTTTTTTGAATACTTTTTAAATGATCTAATAAAACTTTGGTTTTTTAAGAATATATGCTCAAAATGATTCCGTGAAACTCGAACTAGCAAAGTTAGACGAATTTTGGAGAGTCGGTTGTATCCGAATTTCGCGGAAATTATTTTGAACAAGGAATACAGAGTTTTTAAGTGTTTGAAATAGTCTCAGGCGTTCGTTTTCAGAAAGAAACATATGGCTTGTTTGTTTTTTTCGATTAGTCAGTAGAAATTCTGTTTTTCGATTAAAATTGCATTTAATTCGCATTATAATCATGGAAATAATCAGCGAATCTGTTATGTTTTTCAATATGTTCCAATTTCTATAGACTTTTTTTCTCAGGCAACAGCATGAACGGTGAATTAGTTGAGCATGAACCAGACGAAGAACAAATGGTAAGGGAAATATAATATTTTTTTTCTATTTCCTAGTTTTAGGTTTATTCTCATGTCGATAGCGAGGGAAATTTCGTAGAAGCGGATGATGTATATGAAGAGTATGGCGGTGCGGACGAATATATCGAGATAAATGGTCAATTCATCGCGCATCGTCCACAGTCGGTCAGATTTGTTTTTTTGTTTATTAAAATTAAAAAAATTTTTCAGATGGTTCTTCCAAGGAATAATGTAATGGCCAGCACGAGTCAAGCCCAATATTCACAAATACCTCGTCAACCTCGCCCTATATCTTTACCTCCGAGAGAGCCTCACGTTTTTGCCATGCGCGGCAGCAATGTAAGTTTTTCTGAATTAAATAGAACAGCTAGTCAAAGCATTAAGATGCTCAGAATAGGCTTTAAATCTCAATCATGTTAATTAATTGTTGCGTGCTGTTTTAAACAAAGGTTTTGCTGAAAATGCATGATTTTTCGTTTTAGATGTTCCGATTAGAACGGCAACAAGGAACTCCGGCTAGCCAAAGCGGTTCAGTATCACCACAGTTACAACAGTCCAGTTCTACCGGAGAACTTCTATCCAGCATCAAGGTTAGATTCGCCTTCACTGAATTATTTTACAAAGTTTTTTTTTGTTTAGACTGAACCGGATATACCCACAAACGGTTACGCATCGGCTGCAGCGGCAGAATTTATGTCCCGACGACAAGAACTGTACGCCAAAAAAGCGCCTGGGAATAAAATGAAAAAGTCAGTTGAAAAAAAAACGGAAAAATATACATTTTTTTCTTGTTCCAGAAGATCGCTGCCAGGACAAAGGAAGCCCTGTAATTGTACAAAATCGATGTGCCTGAAGTTGTACTGTGATTGCTTCGCAAACGGCGAATTTTGTCGAGATTGCAACTGCAAAGATTGTCACAATAACATCCAGTACGAGGATGACAGATCTCGGGCCATTAAGCAGTCCCTTGAGCGAAATCCCAACGCTTTCAAGCCGAAAATTGGTTAGTTTTCCTATCATTTCTCAAAAATTTTGTTTAATATTTTAGGAATCGCTCGTTCGGGTAATACGGATATAGAGAGATTACATCAAAAAGGCTGTCATTGCAAGAAAAGTGGATGCCTCAAGAATTACTGCGAGTGTTATGAAGTATGCTTTTTGGAATTGTTTTAGATTGATTTTCAATTTTCAGGCAAAAGTGCCTTGTACGGACCGATGTAAGTGTAAAGGCTGTCAAAATACGGAAATGGACCGGGCCGGGAAGTACAAAGATAGCACGTAAGACTATAATCTATAATTCATTTTGAGTTTATTGGGTTAAATGTTTTCCTCTTTCTTTATCAAATAGAGAAAAGAATTCCTCGGTTTTGGTTTGATAAAGAGCAAAAAATTGTAAAATAACGCGAATAGACTATTTCAAAGTTTGGAAATAAAAATAGTACGTTTAGTTTTTCCTTTTTTTACCAGTATTTTTATTTTTATAGAATTTTTCTTCAGATTACGTGGAGCATCCGCTCTATTATCTCTGGCAAATGCCGCGACGACGTCAATTTCTGATTCTCGACCAAGTTCAGGGCTATCAAATAATAGTGAAGATACTGATGAACGGGATTCGAACACTGAAAAGAATCCCAGAAGGTTCGTTCGTTTTTGAGAATTTTGAGCGGTCAGATTGGAACGAAAAGAGTTAAATTTTAATATATTCCTTTGAAACTGATTACTAAGAAAACCTTAATTATTCTTGTTGTTTTTTTTTCTTCGAGCTTTAAAGCTAACTAATTAACTGTTTGCTTAAAATAGCCGAAAATGAAATTTTTACGATTTTTTTCGCCGAGTGTTCAGTGCAAAAAAATTAGAAAGTAAGGAAATTATTCTTTGAAGAAAGTAAATAATTGTTTTCCAATCTTTCTTATAAAAAAATCCAACTGAAAAGAAATTATCTTAGAACGAGAGGAAAAAAATAAAAAAATGATTTTTAACGAACAATCGCAGGTGCACTCACTTTGGAATTTATATTTTTGAAATATCTCATTCAAGCTATATATATTTATGATTATGTTTAATTATAATTTTTTAATTGTCCTACCCATTTTTTCTCAGTTTTCCGTGGTTCTACATGACCGATGAAGTCGTTGAAGCTGCAACGTTGTGTATGGTCGCTCAAGCAGAAGAAGCGGTACTTTCCCATTTCCCTCTGGTATTCATGGATTCACTTTTTCAGTTATCATCAAAAGGCGCCAATCGACAGACCGAGGCTGAAGCCCTCGAGCAAATGGAAAAGTTAGTAATACGAGAGTTTGGCCATTGCCTTGATCAAATCATCGGAACCTCTTCTAGTAGTTCTACAGAATGATCACCTTTTTTTCATTATACATTTTCAATTTTCAAAATATTTTACATTGTACAATTTGCCTCTACTTTTCATTTCAACTGCACTTATTAACCTTTGAAGCCGGTGCTCGCAAAACTTAACATATATATTTCTCGTGGACCTGTATCATATGGAGCATTTTCTTTATACATATTTCCGTTCGGTAAGGGTTTTGGTGCTTATTCAGTATGATCCGGCTTGAAAATAGTATCTTATACAGTATGATCCGGCTTGAAAATAGTATATTATTTTTTATGAACTGCATTTTCCGATTCGAAATATTCCATTCTCCGCCGTGTCAAGAGAGATTCTATGTTTATTCTTGAATCTGTCTATTTCAGAGTGTATATTTTCATATGATCTCCTATTTCTTATTTTCTTTGAAATAAATCTTACAACTTTTAATTTTTTTACTACTTTTTCTTTCAATGGCTCAATGTCCGGTTCAGTATATTCTTGTGAAGAAATTCATGAATTCGAAAAATTTTGAAGATGTCAGAAATTTCTGAAGAAGATAGGCAACACTTGGAAAGGGCGTTTACTTTGGCTCAAGAGGCTTTAGATTGCGATGAAGTTCCAGTTGGATGCGTTTTTGTCCGAAATGGGGAAGAGGTAGGGAAGGACGTTCGGAAAATGCGGATATTTCCGGAAACTCATCTTTCTTTTTTGTTTTTCGATGAGAATTAATTTTTATTTTTCTTGATTGCAGAAGTTTTCTACATGATTCAGTGCTACCTGGAAGAAATCGCATCGGAGTGTTCAGAATACAGAGTGTTCAGAATACATGAAAATTCGTTAATATCTCAGGATTTAATTTTCTGTTCAACGCAAATTATTGCACCTACAAACGCTCCAGAAAACATTTATCCATTGAATCATGAAATAGGAGCCAAGAATACTGTATTCCAGGTAGGTTACGGTAGAAATGACGTGAATCGAACCCGAGATCCGACAGCCCACGCTGAAATGGTCGCTATCCGGAGAATGGAGGAGAATTTTGAAGATGTTGAATTGGTTTTCTAGTGATTTTATGCTTGAATTGATTGAATTTTTGAGATAAATTCGTAGATTTTACGCGAATGTGTACTTTATGTGACTCTGGAGCCTTGCGTCATGTGCGCCAGTGGACTTTATCAATTAGGTTCGTTTAAAAATGATTTATTCTCAAAAAAGCCTGTTTTTAAAAATATTAGCGGTGTTCCCTTGCTCCTATTATCCTATATAAGTTCATTCGAGTACGCTGAATTTTTTAGGAATCCGAAAAATGATATACGGGGCTGAAAATGCGAGGTTTGGAGGCGTTCGAAGCGTTGGCAACGCTGAAAAGTACAAAATGAAGGATGATATTGAGGTTTTTCTTGATTAAAATTCATAATGATTCTCAATTTTTCAGATTGTCAGTGGAATCGACGCCGAAAGATCCATCCAGATGCTGAAAGCCTTCTACGACAAGCAAAATCCCTTCGCGCCGCCCGAAAAACGAAAAATCAAGAAGAAAAATCTGGATGATACTGTTGATTGTGTTGTTGCCGATGAGAAATTGTGATAGTAATGAATTTTTCAAGAAAAGGGGATTTTTTTCTGTCAAAATTGAGTTTGCTTGTGGTTTGTGGACCATTGAATTTATTTTCCGAGAAAAAAAAATGTATTTTTTGCGTGAAATATTGTATTTTGAGCTGAAAAAGTTGCTCATTCTGGGAAAATTTCTAGCAGCCACTAAGGAGGCTCCCATAAGGACTACTTCGAGAGGACACTAAAGTGGCCACTATTATGTTTATTAGTGACAAATTTAGTAGTTTTAGTCATCTAGCAGTACCACTTAGACCTCTATAGTAGCCACTAGTTTTTAAGCCCTAAAGTGGCTACTAATTTGACTATTAAAATGGCCACTAAAACGTCAAAACCCTATAGTGGCCACTAAAACTTCAAAACCCTATAGAGGCCACTAAAAATTTTCCCAGAATTTTTAAAAAAATAATATATTTTCTTCAAAAACAGATGTCCCTGTCCAGAATAGCGAAATTCTGCTGTTTTACTCCAAACTCCACGGTGATCCTTGCCCCAAAAACAGCTCAAAGTCTGTCGAATGCCCTCCGACGCCTCAGCACAACGAATTATTGTTCAACTACACCGTCGTCCTCAAAAACGACACCTTCCATACGATGGCTGTCTTCTGGGGTGAAGAGTTGTTCCAATAATTGGAATCTGTTATTTTTGTTGAGCTAAACGTTGTGGAGAAAACTTATGAAGGGATGTTTTATAAAAAATGAGAGCATTTTCTAGTCATTTGAAGTAAAATCCAAGGATTACGTGTTCAAAAACGACTGGGAGCTTCAATTAACCATCTTTAGGCTTGAAAAGATGTTCCAGGGGAATTCCGGGGGGTTTTCAAGGCTTAAAAAGAAATGAATTTTCACTGTAGATGAGATTTCTCTTGTTTTAGTTATTGACTAGACGGTGAACAAGAACTTTCCACTCTACATCGAAAAATCTTGATTAAAATCTATTTTATGGCAATTTTCACGGAAATGACTTCAAGGGGATTGGCGGAAGATCCGGTAATTGGAATCTGAAGTTTTTATTTGAGCTAGACTGTGTTGAAAAAACGTTTGAAGTATAAAAAAATAAGTGCATTTTCTGGACTTTCAGTGATTTCGAAGCGAAATCCAAGGATTACTTGTTCAGAAACGACTAGGAGCTTTTATCAACTATCTTTAGGCTTAAAAAGATGTTCCAGGGGAATTTTGGGGGGTTTTCAAGGCTTAAACAGGAGTAAATTTTACTTTAAATGAGACGGTGAACAAGAACTTTCCACTCTACATCGAAAAATCTTGATCAAAATCGATCTTATGGCGATTTTCACGGAAATGACTTCAAGGGGATCGGCGGACGAGGGGCCAAACGGAAAAATCGCGACGCCATGTTCTACGTGGTGAGCATCGGCGTCGTCGCGATCGGCCTGACTTTCGCCGCGATTCCGGCCTACCGGATATTCTGCGAACAGACGTCGTTTGGTGGATTGACACAGGTTGATGCCATGAAAAAGTAAATCAAAAAAAAAAAAAATCGGAAAATTAGAAAATCCGGGAAAGAAAAGCATGCAACCTTTATTAGAACAACGATTTTTTGTGTTCATATTCAGAAAGTCAGAAATTGTATTGAAAAAAAGATTGGATTTTAATATATTCACCTTTTTTTGGTTTTTTTAAAGTTGACTTTCTATTAATATCACAAGAATTTTTTTGGTTTTAGAAAAATTTTTTTATGTTTTAGAAAACTTTTTTTACAAAGAGTTATTTTTATTTGAAAGTTTCCTATAACTCACTCGAAAATGAGCGGGATCTTCAAATATTTGAATTAATTTGAATTTTTACGCCGGAATGTTTAGTTTTTTTCGGAATAAGCTATTATGTATTGTGAAATCCAATCGATCAATTTTTTTATGAAAATAATTCAATATAATGGGAAAAAAATGATAATTGTTGATGGAAAATCGCGTAACCTTCATTAGAAAAAAACGATTTTTTTGGGTTCATATTCAGAAATCCAGAAATCGTATTGAAAAAAAGACTGGATTTTTAGGAAATTGTCCTTTTTTTGGTTTTTTTCAAGTTCACTTTCTATTAATATTACAAGAAATTTGTTTTTTTAGAAAAAGACTATTTTATTGAAAAAAATTTCCTATTACTCACTCGAAAATGAGCAGGGGTCGTCAAAAATTTGAATTTTTCGCGTCGGAATTTTTCAGTTTTTCTTGAAATTTGCTATTTTTTTGTTGAGAAAACAATTCAATATACCTTTTTTCCTGAATTTTTGAAGGTTAAAACTTCATCTTTGCGTTTGAAAAAAACCACTGAATCCAGAAAATTGAGCTTTTTATGGATTTTTTTCAAGAGTAAAACGGGAAAAAAATGAAGACAGCTAGAAATTTTCACGTTTTTGAAGACAATCATTTCAAATTCAGTAAGAAAATGGTCAAAAAAAAGTTATTTGTTATAAATTTCGAGTATTTTTCAACTAATTGAAGTTGGCGCATCGAATTTCTTGATTCCAGGTCGCCAAAGACTTTGAAAAAATCGCCCAGATGAAAAAAGTGGAAGATCGATTGATCCGAGTTCAGTTCAACTCGGACGTACCCTCCAGTATGAGATGGGAGTTCAAGCCTCTTCAGCATGAGGTTCATTTTTGACTGAAAAAATTGTGATTTTTCACAAAATGTTGTATTTTCCAGATTTATGTGCACCCTGGAGAAACGGCTCTCGCCTTTTATACGGCCAGAAATCCCACGGATCGGCCAATCGTCGGGATTTCCAGTTATAACTTGACGCCGTTCCAAGCCGCCTACTATTTCAATAAAATCCAGTGTTTCTGCTTCGAGGAGCAGATTTTGAACCCCGGCGAGCAGGTTTGTAAAGAAACTGCAGTGATAAAAAAGTAAAAAATGTGAAGGTTTTCAAAATTGTTCGACGTTTTCTTGCAACCGACTTTGAAACGATTTGATTAGTTGGTTTAGATTAAGGACTCCAATAAAACTTGTACCTCTGAGCCATTCTCAATGCGACCTTATGATTGTTTTATTTTAGAATTTATTAGTTATGTCTCACTGAAGAACTCTAAAGTGGTCCCTTAAGAGGCAACCTCAGGAGACCATGAAGAGACCAGCTTACCTCCCCTACAAGGGACACGAAAGTTTGCAGAAGTGGCCACTCTAGGGGTTTTGAAAAAATAATTGAATTAGATTAAGGACCGCAATAAAACTTGAACCTCTGAGCCATTCCCAATGCGACTTTATTATTGGTTCATTTACATACGTCATACTTAGAAACGCCAGAGTGATCCCTTAAGGGGCGGCCCCAGGGGTCCTTGAAAGATCCCCTTGACACGCCTAAGGGGACACCAAACTTTTCCAAAGGGACCACTCCAGGGACTAAAAAAAGTGGCCACTTTATGGAAGCATGCAGTGCTTCCTATACGTCTTGGTATCATTCCAATTAAAGCCAGTATTCAAAAACCCCTGTGGGGGCCGCTTCAAGGGAGTCAGACCCAAAAAGGGAGAAACATTTTGCCCCTAGAGGGCCAAATTGAAAGACCACTTTAGTGACCACTTGAGCTCTAGGGGTTTTTAGGGGTCAGAATGTGAACTGCTGTAGGAACCAATTATATTTTAGCCCTCTAGGGAGCACTTTTTCGCCCCTACAGGGACTTTTTTTTTGATTAACCCCTCTAGGGATCATCCTGCCGTTCTCAAGTATTTTGTAAAAAGTTTAAAATCAAGTTCAGGGAAATTATTCCGAAGAAAACTTCAATTTCAGGTCGATTTACCGGTATTCTTCTTCATTGACCCTGACTATGCGAACGATCCGGCCCTCGAATATCTTGACAATATTCTGCTCAGTTACACATTTTTCGAAGCCAAGAGTGGACTTCAGCTGCCTAGCCCCTTTGACCCGAATAACAGGCCTGCGGTGAGTTTTTGGGGTCCAAAAATAATTGTTTTTTGACGTCATTCGAAAGCGCTCTGTGGATGGCTCGCTCTCTGATTGGCTTATCGGGCCATTAGGGGCGGAGCTTTAGAAGCGACTTGACATTCAAAACCTGAACGGAATATATCACAGCGTTTTTGTAATGCCGTGTTCAAAGTAATTTCCGCGAAATGCAAAATGAACTCTGACTCTCCAAAATTTAGTGATCTTTTCCTTTCTCTAACGGGTATTTTGCATTTCGCGGAAATTACTTTGAACACGGCATAAGTGAAAGAAAATGCGAAACCGAAAACACGATGGGCGGAGCAAATATATCCACCGTTCCCACGTGACGTCATGGGAACGGCAGAGCGTAAATATCAGGGCATATCAAAGGCGCAGGCAGCCGTATTGCCAGAGGTCTTTAAGACGAATCAAAATTTCTCTACAAAAACGCAACTTTCTGCGCGAAAGCGGCGCAGTGCATGCACACGACACACGACACTTTACGGAGAAAAAGTGGCGTCGTCGAAAAAAAAACGCTTTTTTTCAAAGCGTTCTAGGATTGATTGGATAAAAAAAGACATCTTTTACAATCGAAAAATAATTTTTCCAGGTGGACCTTGGAAAAGTCTCAAAAACAGTGAAGGAAGAGCGGCACGTTCAGCCGATGCCTGCTTAAGAAAATTCGCTTAAAAATAATTCTGTTCATATTAGGATATTTCTTGTCTTTTTGTTATAATATTGTTAAATAGGTTTGCTCTTAATAAAGATTTTTGAAATTTTTGTGAATTTTTGATAGTTTTTGTGTTGAAAGTCATGCATACTTGTGAATATGAAAAAAAATTTTCTGTAATTTTTCTGCTCCAAAAGATGCCCGCTTGCAAACATGGCAAAAACTGTTACCGTAAGAACCTGGAGCACCTGAAAGAGTTCCATCCGGACCGGCATGACCAGATGACCGGTGGAACGGGTCTTGACAAGAAGGAGGAGGATACGGTAGGAGGCGGGGCCAAGTCTGAGGAGGCGATTGAGAAGGTGTGGTTTTGATAGAAAATTGGAGAAGCTTCGTAAGATTTTTCTAATTGAACCTCTAGGGGTAAAAAGTGGTCCCTATAGGGGTAAATCTTGAGTGATCCTTTTAGGGGCTTAAGGTCTGACCCCTAGTCACTGAAGCTCAAGTGGCCCCTATAGGGAACAAAAAGCGGTCTTTCGGGGGCCCTTAAAAACCTCTAGGGAGTAAAAAGCGGTCCCTATAGGGCCGCTAGGTTTGTCCCCTCAGCCCTTGTAGCTCAAGTGGTCCCTATAGGGCCCTTAAGCTTGACCCTATAGGAACCTGTCAGGAGTTCCTAAGCTCTGAAGAGGATTTTTTAAGCTTCGAAATTTTCCGAACCAACTTCTAGGAGTCAAAAATAAACTCAAGATATTTTAAAAAAATTTAATTTTTCTGATTTTTTTACCCTTCTTCTAAGTCTAGCTTCAATTTTTGAGCTAGAAACAGCTATAATTTTAATTATTAAGCCCTTTTTAGACTACAGATCTGAAAAAAATCAATTCAGATGGAATGATATAAAGGAAAAATTGAAAAAAACTGGTAAAAGTAACACTGAAAATATTAGTTACTGGTAAATAAAAAAATGTTTTTAATCAAGTTCATCCATGTAAAATGATAATTTGATTATTCGCCAAGTTCAGTGGTTCAAAGCGGCCCCGAAAAAGCGACAAAAGCCTTCGGCCAAGGCTCCAAAAAAAGAAGAGCGGGAAAATGACCCAAAGGTTCAAAATCTGATCGACGCCGTCACGGCTGAAAGTCCGTCGCCCAAGGCCAAAAAAGCGAAAATCGAGGAAAATCCAAAGTTTTTTTTAAGAAATAAAAAGAAAGATACATTTTTTGTTCAGTGAAGTCAACTCGGAATGGATTCCTGAAATTGCGAGGAGATTTTGGGAGGAGAGGGCGAAAATATTGAATCCTGAAGCGCCGTTGGGTTGGTTTTAGTGAAAAAATATGGGAAAAGACTGATTTTCGAGGAAAATTTCAAGCTTTTTTGAACTTTATATAGTAATTTTTGTATTGAACTTCTGGATCGAAGAGATTTTTTGAACAGAAAGGAACATAGGGGTTTTTTTAAAACTTTTTTTGACGGTGTTTTTTTAAAAAATTTTATCGGTTTATGCTCTGTATTTTTTTCAAATTTATTCCTCTTCTAACTGAAATCATAACGAGAATTTCATGACTGAACTCTAAATTTTTGGAAATTTTCACAAAAAAATCCAGTTATTCATAGTTATTTTTTTCATTTTAAAAAAAGTTAGAATACATTTTTTGAACAAAAACTGACTTATATTTGCTTCATAAATTTTTTTAATTATTTCGAAAACTTTTTTTGAAAAATTCAACCCATTTGTTCAGACTGTCTATCTTCCGTGAAAAGCGCTCGATTAGCCGGTCCTTTTCGGATTTTGAACGGTGAAAAAGGTAGCAATCCAAGGAATCTATTGATTTTTTGAGCCAAAAAAAATTTTTAGTGGAAGATCCAGTACTATTGGACCGTTTTCTGACGGATCTTCCCGAAATGCAGACTTTTTTGACTCATTCCGGTGGTCGATACGCTTTTTGGAGGTCCAAAAATAGTACTGCTTGAAAAAAATACTGAAAATCTTCAGAGACGACCCGAAAACTAAAGAACCTTTCATTGTTCATGCTGAATCGCGCGAATTTTTCCCGAAATTGGAGGTTTTTTTTTGATTTTTACTTTACAGCTGGTTTATAGAAGGAAGGGTCACGGTGTTTTGGTAAGTGGGGGAACCAAAAAAAAACAGTGGGCGGAGCCAAAATATCCGCTGTTCCCAAGTGACGTCATGGGAACGGCAGGGCGTAAATAACAGGGCATATTAAAGGCGCAGGCCGCCGTATTGCCAGAGGTCTTTTAAGACGAATCGAAATTTCTCTACAGAAAACTCAATTTTCTGCGCCAAAAGCGGCGCAGTGCATGCACACGACACACGACACTTTACGGAGAAAAAGTGGCGTCGTCGAAAAAACGCCGTGTCTTGGCACGAAGAAAAAAAGAACTTCCAGAATTTTTTTTTGGCAAGCGGATAAGAAGAGCTAAGGTGGGAAAAAATCGAAAAGGAGAGAAAAATTTTTCAAGACCATGTTTCTCAACTGAAAATTTCTGTATGGAAAATTCTTATATTTTAGTTTTTAATGTTAATTTTGATGGGAAAGGTGAAAAAAAGCTTCCGAGAAAAAAAAATTGTTTAAAATGAACTTTTCAGCCCAAAACTTCTTTGAGTTTTTTTCAAGGCCGGAATGTAAATTTGACCGCTGGAAAAAAATTGATTTCAAACCTAAGTTTGACGGAATTTTTAAAAATTAAAATCACAAAATTCGTTCTTTTTTAAATTTTAAATGTTCATAGTTCAAAGAAATATCAAAAAAATGATTTTTTTCTAATTTATCGATTTTTCTCATATTTTTTTCAATTTCCAGGTGGTCGGCGACCGCATAGAACACGCCATTGTACATCTATGTGGCCGGGAAAAAGCTTCTGAATTCCTTCCTTCAGAAGACGTCGGGAATATTCTGAAGGAAATGAAAGTCTTCAAGGCGAAAAGAAACAAAATAAAGGTTTTGTAGGCCTCAAAAATTGAGATGATATTGAATTTAGCTTGGAAGCTCTCATGACGTCGGAATTTGGGTTTCGGTGGTTGAGGATCGTGGCTACCGGCCGTTGGCTTACTGTAAGCTTTGTTTGTAGTTTGATAGAGGTCTGGTTTAAAGGAGCATACGGGCTGGTCTCAAGGCGAAGAGGCGTTTTAGTTTCATTTCGAGTTCCAGAAAGGCTTTATATGAAGACCATAGTCTGTTCAGATTTTGAATGTCAAGTGGTCCCTAAAGCTCCGCCTCCTAATAGCGCGATTAAACCAATCAGAGAGCGAGCCAGCCCATAGAGCGTTTTCTAATGACGTCATTGTATAGTCCGTTTTCCGCCTCTTGAAAGGATGCTACTTCTCTGCGCCCTCCTCGTATCTCGACAACCCTCTCATTTGTTGACGTGCTATTTTCATGTTTCTCTGGCCTCGCCGGTGAGGGAACAATGAGACGCAGACACTCGAAAAATGTCAAGTCGCGGCGAACGAACTAAACTTGACATTCAAAATCTTAACAGACTATATACTTCAATTTCGAAAAGAGCTTTTCCAGCCGCCAAGGAGATGAAGAAAATGCTCGAAACGATCAGAAAAACGGAGGACGAAGCACTGAAAAAGAAATTCATGCAGAATATCACCAGGGAACTCAATAATGTTCATGTGAGTTCATGAGGATTTGCTGGATTTTTCATGGAAAAAAGCTGGAACTATTTCATTGAATACGTTTCGTCCAAAATTAGAAAGACCGTATGGCTTTCATCGAAAAATGGGTCTTGACACGATTATAAAAGAAGACAGTGTAGAGTTCGAGGAGAGCGCAGACAGGCCACGCCCCCTTCACGTCCCAAGCTAACCCCTAATCGGTCATATTTACATAACGGGTTTATTACCTCGATTTGAAAGCCAAAAAGGCGGTAAACAAACAGAAAAAAAAATTTAGTGTTAGAGTGAAAATTCAAAGGATACAATAAAAAGTTCTGTTCTCGATGAAAAAAATTCCTTTTTTTGCTTCAGAAATAAGAATTTATCTCTTACTGGCTCAAGAACCTCCAAACTGAGAACGTACTAAAATTTCGAAAAAAAATCAAGAAAAAAATTTCTTTTGTTTAGACCGACTTTGCTCCACTAAAAAAAAAGTTTGGTTTTTAAGGATTTTTTTTCTTCAGTAATCCTGAACGTGGGCGGAGCTTAAAAAAGCCTGGTTCTAAATATTCAGGTGATTGTCCGCTATCTGTTATTGCAAGGAGAGCTCTTAGGAACGTGGGAGGAGTTTTTACACCAATGGTTTCTTGAAACTCTTAGGAAACGTGTTGATAATTTCATTTTTCATTATCTTTCTCAGATCGCCAACGATGAGATCGATTTCGGGACGGGAATCGAATTCGGCCATTGGCTCTTCCTCGCCAACATCCCTCAGGTCGGTATAGTTCGAAAAACAGTACCAAATTCCAATTAACGTTCTTTGAATCTCGTACATTTTACGGCGAAAAAGAAGTGGATTTGCAAAAAGTTTCGCAGAGAGAAAGATTAAGGGATCCTTTTTTTGGGAACTGGTAGGTTGGATAGGATTATCAAAAAAAAATCGGATAAATCTACTGTTTTATTGGGGGTGGCTTGAGCGCGGATCTTTTTTGCCCCCGACCTTGAAGTGGCTTGCGCGCGATCGCACTGGACAGCTTTTGACCATTGTTTTGACCATTTTGAGGTTATCTGAATAGGTGTAATGAAACAATTTTTGTCAAGTTGAAATCCCATTCTTGACTTTTGAATCGCTTCCGATTTTAAAACTTCACTTTAATCTTCACTCGACCTGCAGCGGCTTGCGCGCCATCGCACTGGACAGCTTTTGATTAAGATTTTTAATTTTTTTGAAACTTTAAGTCATTGAACAAAATGATGTAACGTAACGAATTCCTTTTCGAAATCTCATGGTTGACTTTTGGATCGCTTCCGACCTCAAAATTTTGCTTTATGCTTCACCCGACCTGAAACGGTTTGCGCGCGACTGCATAGTCACGAGTTTCTAGCTTAAAACCGCGACGCTTTGAGCCATTGCAAGTGCGACCAAGATGGTTCTTGATTTTTTTTAAACAAAAATTTCGGAATTCTGTCATTCTTATGGATATTTTTCCTTACAAATAACTTTTTTTTTGGGAAAAAAAATTTTCTACATTTCTATGATTTTTGTTGCAAATCTATTTACAAAAATTAGAAAAACTGACATTTTCCAAAATAAGCACTAGGAAAAAGGCTGTTGAACTTGAAGAATGGTCTGCCAATTCTTGAATCGTATAATCGAATTAACTAACTCGTGTTTTTTTACCCTCCAAAATTTTCAACCTTGACTTTTCTTGTGAGTTTTGTCTACGAATAAGCGCGTTAGGGACTAGTTTTTTCAGATAAATTGCGCGTGGTTTTGAAGTTTTCTAATCAATTAGGTGATAGTTGGGAAATGATGAGGAAGAAGAAAAAAGGAAAAAGTAAATCAAATATGAAAGGAAAATTGAATGAGAGGCTTGAAAATTGACCCAATTTGAATCGCGATTTGTTTTATTTTAAACTGCGCTCTTAGGAAGTCCAGAGCGGTCCCTATAGGGGCAATTTTAGGGACCACTTTACCAGGCCTGTAGTGACCACTAAAGCTAGCAAAAGTGGTCCCTATAGAGGTTTTAGTTAGTGACCCCTATTGTGGACATGCGTCGATAACTTTACGAACTCTTAGCGAATAAGCATTTCCAAAAACTGAAAGAATAACCTTTTTGAATGAAATTGAACGACCCTTATAGGGGCCACTTGAGATTAAGGGGCTAAAGGGTGAGACCCTACCTTGATTTTACCCCTATAGGGACCACTTTTTCGGTCAGTATAGGGGCTGATTTTCTCCCTAACCCCTATAGGGACCACTCTGCAATTCCTAAGTATCACTCGGCTAGACGGAAAATTTTTTAGGAATGCCAGAGTTTTCCCTAGAGGGGCAGTTTTAGAGGCCCACGAAAGCTATATTCTACACTAAGAATAACTGACGAGATAAACGCGAGGTCGGTGGCGGTACATTGACTAACTCGCAAAAATGTCGCTTTTTTCTAGGCGCGATCCCGCATTTCTCTCGGCGCGACCTCGCATTTTTCACGGCGCCATCTCGCATTTATCTTGCATTTCGGAAATTTTCAAATTGCGAGAGAAATGCGAGCTCGCGCATAGAAAAATGCGAGCTCGCGCCCAGAAAAATGCGAGACCGGCGCGAGAAAAAATGCGAGATGTTTGCGAGCTCGTCAATGTACCGCCAGTGTCTCGCGTTTATCTCGGCAGTTATTCTTAGTGTAGTGATTGACACCAGAGCTCGCCACCCCTCTAGGGAACACTATTTTGTTCCCTGTAGAAGCTGTTTCCCCCCTAACCCCTTCAGGGACCACTTTGGCGCTCCTAAGAGAGCAATCTCGACAAACTGATGTAAGAAAAAATGTAGTTTGTCCTCTGAATCATCAAAAAATCTGTTTTATAGGTTGAAAACATGTGCAAAGTTTCTCTAACAACCTCCTACAAGCTTCTCGGACGTCATTCTCACATCGAAACCCTGGAAAAGACCCTGAAATTACGAAAATCTGTCAGTTTGTAAATCACTGTGTATAAAAATGTCATTCTGCACGTTTTAAAATTTCTCGGCAAAGTTTTTTTTTTCCGTCCGACGGCGCGGAACTAACTGAATTACAGCCAATCAAGTACTAATCCTGCCCCTCTGTCGGGTGGTCTCAACGGCAAAGTTTTTTCGCGTCTCTGTAAAGTGCGGAGGGTATAAATTGGCGAGTTTCGGCCGGGTTCGATCAAATTTTCTGTCCTTCTACTGTTACATTTTTGAGTCCATTTTGGCCTTTGTTTGTCGATTTTTGATAATTTTTTGGACTACTGGAGCCGTTGAGTCATTACTGTAAGTTCAAAAATTGAAAAAAAGTTCAGGAAGATATTTTTGAAGGTTAGAAACAGTAGAAAAATCAGCAAATCTTGTTTTTTTTTTTGAAATGTGTCTGCTCTATAGAATACATGAAAGTTTCGAGTTTAATATACTAGCAGAGGACACTAAAGTGGCCACTAAACCCACCTCTATAGTGGCCACTAGTTTCCGTTTTAGTGGCCACTTCAGTAGTTTTTCATCCAGTATTCCTTCCAGTAACTCTGATAATTTTAAAACAAACAGATTGGACCAGTTATGTTGATCCATTGACCCCTAAAGGGGCCACTAAAATTTTTAGTGGTCTAGTAGTAGAACTTAGACCTCTATAGTGGCCACTAATTTTTAACCTCTTAAGTTGCCATTAATTTGACTACTGTAGTGGCCACTAAAAATTTTCCAAGTACAGCATACACCATCAGATTCAAAATATGTATCTCAAAAAATGAAAAAAATCATATTCTGTAAAAATCTTCAAGCTTCCAGGTTTTTTTTTCCAAGAAACAAGATGCTATTCGGTCCCTGAACGCTCAGAAATGTGTAGTGATTTTTTTTTTCAATTTTTTTATGACACTGGCCACTGCTCTCCGTTGTAAAATAGCCGTTCCAATAACTTTTATCGCCCCTGAGCATATCAGCCGTTCTCTTTAACGAAAAAAACTTTATTTTTTTACAGTTTTTTTGTTCTTATCAATAAACAAATATTCGATTTCAGTAGCCTTCTGTCAACAAATTCTCAATACAATGCATTATTTTTGGAAAATATTGAAGGTTTTATCAGGTTTTTAAGGTTCCTTTATAAAGAATAATGGGTTCTTAAGTTTCTACGGTATTAAAAAAAATACGTTCTGTGGAATTTTGTACGTATATTGTTCTTATAATGATATTTCTGATACTTTGAATTTCTGATTTTATTTGACAATTTTTAAAAATAAGTAAAAAATCTGTTTTGACCTCATTTTGACGTGGCCAACAATATTCATTTCTATTTTTTTAATATTCTGAAAGTGTTCATTATTCTTGAGACTTGTTTATTTTCGATCCAGATAAGAGTTGTGAATTTAAATTTTCAGAAACCTTGAAAAATGACGTTTCGTTTCGGCGGCAAGGTCGCAATCATCACTGGTAAGTCTGAAAATTTTGAAAAAATAACGACTTTTTTGAATTTTCTGACATAAGACAGTGTGTGTTCGATTCCCAGTCCAAATTTATATAAATTTTTGAATCCAATGCTAAAATGACTCCCTATGAGACTTAGACAAAGACGGGAAGGTGGATAATGGCCGCTAAAAAGCAGAGGCTCAAAAAAGGCTGCAGAAAGGCAGCAAAAAGAGTCCCTTTATTTTTTTCTAAGATTTTAAAGGCTTAAGGAATGATGGAAAAATGGAGAGGCTGGAAAAATGGTGCATAAAAGCCGATGAAATGGCGCAAAAAGGCAGCAAAAAGGCCCAAAAAGGAACTTTTCTATGGAGCTTTTTCCGACTTTGACTCTGGATTTTCATTAAATTTGGGTTTTAAGAAAATAAAAATCAAGAAAACCGATTTATTTTCAAACGTAACTCATATATTATGTTATTTGATATTTTTAATGTACCTGAGGAAGCTAAAACAATATCACCATCATCAATGAAAGTCAAGAAGACGAGCTTCAGGCTCGACGAGTGGAATCGGAAGAGCGACGGCGGTCTTGATGGCCAAAGAAGGCGCCAAAGTCGTCGTCACTGGAAGATCCGAAGAAGGTGCCAAGGTTCTGAAGACGTGGGAGTTTTCGAAGGCTCAATAGAGATCTTTAGGAAACCAAAAAGCAATGTACTGAAGCTGGAGCCTCAGCTCTCGATATTTTGGTGATTCTCGGCGATATCGGCGATGAGAAGTTCCAAAAACAACTCGTCGATCAGACCATTGAAAAATTCGGCAAGCTTAACATCTTGGTGAGGTTATCACTTGACTTCCCTCCCCAAAGAAGTTCAGAAAACCTTTTTTGCTCAAGAATCTCACTGAACCTTCGAATTCCTAGGTTAACAACGCTGGAGCTCTTCACGTTGACCCATCCGGAGCTCAAGGCTACGATATGGCCAATGAAATATTGGATAAATCGATGAACGACAATTTTAGATCGTTTGTTTTTTTGTATATATAAAATCAATTTTAGCTCCTGAGAACTTTCAAAAATTTTGAAAAACTTTTTTAAGCATCCAAGTAACCTTCATAGATCATAAAGAGCGAATTAAGAGTCTATTGAAGCGGTGATCAGATGAAAATTCAACAGGCGAGCTTCAAAATAAAATTTTGTGGGATACCGTACGCCGACTTTGTGTGCTCACAGCACTTCTATTGCACGACAAACATTAGATTTTACGAGAGTATCATTTTTGTCCCAAAATTTTTTTGACTTTACAAATAAAAAATTCTTTTTTAGTTTTATTTCTAACTTTCTTAGGTTTTCATAATTTCTCACTTTACAAAGTTTTCCTATCTGGGTGAACCTTTTCGTTATAAAGTTGGACTTTTTTTCAGACTTGTATTTTTCCGTGAAAAAAAAAAACTTTCGTTTCAAATCTCATTCTATTCATTTTTATTCTCGATTTTAGAGTATTTACTCTGACGAAAATCGCAATCCCGCATCTGGCCGCCGTCAAGGGGGATATCGTCAATGTTTCAACTTTTTTGAGCCTCGGACCCGCTGGGGTCAGTTTTTTTTCAATTATTATTCAACTTGATAGTAGAAAAATTGAAGAAATTCTGTGAGATGGGGAAAAATGCTTTCTATGTAAAGAAAAAAAAACGTTCAGATCAAATCGATGCCATACTATGCGATTTCAAAAGCGGCACTCGATCATTTGAGCCGTTCCATGGCTCACGAGTACATTTCCAAGGGCGTTCGAGTCAATAGCGTCAAGTTGGTGGATTTAGTCTTTTTTTGAATAAAAATTCGATAAGCGCTTTGAAAAAATGATTTATTCATTTTCAATGTTTTTTTGAAATGCTTCATTTTTTTTTTTAATTTGAACAAAATTCAATTCGGCTTTTTAAGGTCCTTGCAACTGCGAAAAATCTTAAACTCATTTATTTCAGCCCTGGCTTGGTCGGTACTTCATTCTTTGCGAGACTTGGTTTCGGCGAGGAAAGAGTCCGAAAAGTAAGTTTGAAAAAGGATGTTCGTTGCACGGCGTTCTTTTGACGACGCCCCTCCCACAATTTCCGTAATATTTAACGTCTTTGGTGCATACACAGAGCGACGCTAACTTGCATACTCATTAAATTCGAAAATAATTTTTTTTCCTCGAAAAATAGCGTTTTTCTCAAAATTACAGACTTGAAAAAAATCGATCCTTTCACAATTCCTTTTCTAGTTGACAAAAAAACATTTGGGTGAAAGTTTTTTTCTTATTTTTCTGAACACTTTTTATACCTTTCACCCTCAAAAATTAGTTATAGTCCTTTTTTTCAGTGAAAAACGTGAAATTTTGTGCCGAAAAGGACTTATTGTGGTTATGTGTCTTTCCGCACTTATTAAAAATTAAAAAAAAAGTTTTCTTCACAGATTTAGTTTAGTTCATCCACCTAGTGGTATTTTTTTCTCCTCTGCAACATCGCCATACCATTCTGATGTTGCGAAAATGAAGAGATTGATTGATCCGAATAAAAAATTTAATTTGACACTGAAAATGTGTATGAAAGGCTTTTTTTTTTGCTTTAAAGGGGAAATTTTGTCAAAACCCAGCAGTTAACATTGAAAATTGAAAAAAAAAAGTTCCTTCGCATTTTGATGTCGCAATAAAAAATAATTACCGTAAATCAGAACAAAACAGATAAAGACACAACTGAAATAAACATGAAAAATCACCTGAAGCACTTGAGCAACAAGAAGTTCAAATGTTCGCGCGCAAGCTGTCTACCGTAACTCTAGGTGGAGCAGCCTTTCAAAGCCGCTCCGCATTTTCAAAATTTTTACATTTTCTTCCACTACGCAGAACGCCGTGGTTGATTGAACACTTCCAGATGGAAGATTACATGGTGAAGCATCCGGAATGGATCCCGCTGGGACGGGTCGCCAGCAGTGAAGACGTAGCAAAGACGATTTGTTTCCTGGCGGACAGGTGCGTGTGGCTGATGGAGCCAAAAACCGATGAAAATCGGATGCGAGTTCATTTTGAAAAAAAATATATCTTCGAAGTTATAGCTGAGTTATATCAGCTTGCTGCGATTGGAAAAAAGGCTATGAAAAATTGTCGAGACTTTAGGCGTTTAGAATTTTTTTCCACCTGCTCCTTTGATTTTCGAACGTGATATTTTTGATCTGACGTTCAGAGTGTACGTGAAAACTTTCAAATCTAGAGAGCACCGTATAAGAAGAAAAAGTCTAGAGAAAAAAATCCCGCTCTCTCATTTTTGAACGATATAGGTTTCAAATGTTTGAAACTGGAACTGAAAAGAAAATTTAACAGTTTTCGCAAGTTTTGTAAGGGAGTTATCAATTTTATTTTTACGCTTCAGGAACTCGTCGGAGTGCATCATCGGCCAAAACATTGTGATCGACAGCGGCTCGCGGCTCGCCTTGGGAATCGATGTCTCCGATTTCAAGGATCATTTGTGAATATATTTTCTTGTGATAAATAGTTTTTGTTTCTTTTTTTCCCTGTTTTGCGGAAAATGATCTTTGATTTCATTGCACTATTGGATTTTTGAATTTATTTGATGCAGTTTTTTTTTTGATTGAAAAAAGTTGTGGATTGAAGTTGAAGCGAGGCCGATGTGGATCCAATTTTTTTGAAAAACGTTCGAATTTTTCGCGATGAGCTTTTTCAAGTTTTTTTAATTTCTGAAGAAGGTTAGTTTTTGAATTGAATTTTTTTTTTCGTGGTTGTGATGAGTTTTTAATGTTGAGAGTTTTCTCTGAGTATCTGATTGCAAAAAGGAGAATTTTTCGGCACAAAATTATTCTTTCGATTTTTTTTTCTTTGCGCATCAACCAGGCACTGTCTCTTTTTTTTATCGTGTCAGGACCCTTTTTCGATTTTCTCAACGCCGTATAGCGTGAAATGAAAGAAAAAAAAACTCACGTACTACAAAAAAAAAGTAACTGAATAAATTGAGCAGCGTAGATGGGCAAAGATAAGGAAATGCACGTGAGGGACTGGAAGGACAAACGGTATTACCTTTGCGCGTCGTCTCGAAGTAACAGCTTTTCGGGGGATGCGCCTGAAGCTTTTCCTTCTGTTGGTCGGGTGCTCCCTGGTCGTCGCGGACCTCAGAGAAGACCTCGAGGTATACTTTTTCTCGTTTGGATGGGTCTGCAGTTGAACGGTTTAAAAAAAGATATTTTATACGGGTGTACTGTAAATCATTAGAGCCTTAGGCGCGCCATTCCTAATGGTATGAGGGAAGGTGAGCGAGACGTCAAAGTTTCTGAATTAACAAAAAAAAATAAGTGCGCGCTCCGGATAAAATGCACTGAGTATCAAACGTTAATAACTTGTTTTTTCGATCGCCTTCGGCTCTGTACTCGAGATTTCAAATTTCGCGCCAAATTTTTTTTGACGTCTTCCCACCCCGTTTGGGAACACCGTGTTAGGGTGCTCACTTGAGGGCGCCTATTATCTTCGTCTGCACTGGAAAAAGCCGCTATAGCGGTTGATTTAAAGAAATTTCTATTGTTGAGTGGTCACTTAAGGCAGCAAAGTGCTTGCTTGAGATAGTATTTCACTTCTTGTCAGGGCAATTATTTTCGATGTACTGGAAGAATGAAATTTTCGGATTTTTAAAAGTTATTCAGAGGTTGCAGCGTTGTCTATTTAACCCGTTTCTGATTGTTTTCTTTAACTTCTAAGCTTTCTTCTCTCAAAAAATAGGAAGTTCGGAATTTTCTGGAATTCAATCTGGTACAAGAATTTTCTGTTCAGTTTTCTAGAAACTCCTAGCTGTTGAAGTGAATTTTTTCTCAAGAAAGGTTCTGTTTTTTATTAAGAATAACATTTTCAGCAACTGATAAAAAATGAAGCTGTCGACCTGAGTTCGAACGCCACGATCGGATCTCTTACGCCTGAAGAAGTTGGAAAATAGGCTTTTTCTTCTGATTTTTCGCTTTCAATTTTTAGGAAAATGATATAATTGCCGAGTTGGTGGTTAACGCTACCGGACAGTTGACCAAAAAAGAGATTGAGCGTGTGAACAAGGTTTGAAAACGTTGCCGTGTTGATTATTTGGACCCTTTTCAGGAACTCGACGCTCTTGCCCGGAAACAGGAGAAGGAATTTGCCAGTGGAGCTTTGGTCAGGGTGAGTGGACCGAGAAATTCATTTTTTTTTCAAAGGCACAGGGGCAGTAAAAAACGGGGTTTCAGATGAAACCAGTACCTTGTATAGTTTTTCTTTGCGGATCGAATGATGTACTTAAAAAAAATACTTATGTGCAACTTTAGAAGAAAAACGCGATTTTACTTTCCCGCCTTTAATTTTAAAAAAATGCTCTGGATCGGTATACGGACAACTGTTTACAGTAGCCGTGCACGCGATGTTGCGGACGTCTCCTTAGACTCGCGTTTTGTGAGTAATGTGCTTATGTGCTTCAAATAAAGGGTTTCTTTGCTGAAAAAACCATTTAGTCAAACAAAAACACAACGATAATAAAGGAAACACAAAATATCGCAATCCCAATCGAAACCTGTGTAAAATTATCATTTTTCACCAAAAAAGAATTTTGCGATCGAAGTGTGCAAATTATTTATGAATAGAAAGTTTTTGTGACCAAAAGAACTTTGGAGACAACATAAAAAATTAAAAATTGAAACTAACGAAGAAAAAAGCGAAAATCCGAAAAAATGGCGAAGCCTGTTGTCCATAGAGCAACTTTACTGCAAAATGCCTTTTTGGCGAGAACTCAAGCTTTCCTTTCTTCGACTTTGAATTCTTTTTTCTCCAAAATTAGGAAGTTTGGTACATTTCCAAGTTTACCCTTCGATTCGCAATGAAAAGCTCTACAAAGTACTGCTTTGAACTGAAACACCGTTTTTTACTGCCCCTATGCCTTTAAATAAATAAAAAAACTTGAATCAAGCTATGGAGCTTGTAGTGTATGAGTATATACAGGTGCGCAAAGTCTACGAAAGCAAATATAATTAACGGTAAATGTACAGTATTATTAACAAACTGATTTGAAGTTTTGAGGTATTTAGAAAAATAACAACAGAAGAGAAACAAATGTTTTCCCCAAGACCAACGCTATTGCGAATCCAGACCCGTAGACGCTTAAGAAGCGCGTTGACCGTGGAGGAGGGGTAGTCGTCGCCGATTTTGGCACATTCTCGCTCAGAAAAGTTTAAGAGACTCGATCTTCTGATGAGGGGTAACACAGGCTTACAACTGTAGAGCGCCCCATACGGAGTAGCCCGTTTTGAGATATGGCAAATGGAGCAGCCTTTCTAAAAAATCGATAAATTCATGAACCATCTTTTTGCACGACTCCAAGTCCTGTTTGGCTGCTTTTCAAAGCGTCCCTTGGCCCATGGGAGCAGTGCCTTTTGCAAAACGTTTCTTTCATAATTGTACGCGTTAATCTTTAAAAGTTACTAAATTTCGTATCAAAGCATGTTCTGATGACTTTGAAAATTGCAGAGAAAACGTCTTTTAACCTTTTAATAATAATTTTATTTATTTACAGGCAGAACAAAATAACATGTACAAAAAATGAAGGAAAAAATTGGCATTTAAGCCTGAAATAGATAAATAAAAGGCACTTGAGGCCCTCACGAGCCTCTGAGCCAGTAATGAAATATGATGAGGAAAGAATAAGAAGCGAGAATTGCACGAAGGTAAAAAAAAAAGTAAATAGGAAAGAAAACATTATAAGTTATGACACAGTGTAGCACACGTAAAAGGGGAATTAATTGGTTGTAATGATATAGACACGCATTAAATGGATTAGAGTACGGATGAAGCACGGGTGCCTGGTTTAACGGAGTCTGCTGGGAATAGATCCAAAAAGGAAATTGTTGTCGAGGGATAGTAACAATGAGCTGAAACGATCTGGAAAAACATAGAGGATTCCCAGTGTAGCCAGTTTATTCCAAAGAGGGATGAACGTCTCAAAGAAATTGTCGAAACGCATCTCTACTCTGATATGATGGAGCACGTACTGAATTTGATCTCCTGAAAACACTGTGAGCAACTGGCACATGACTCTCCTTTTTATGTAGGGACTGAACAACTCACAACAGTAGTCCATATAGGGAGCAAAGTAAGTAAGAAAAATCCGACTCATTAGAGCGGGAGACAAGGCGCGGAACGCTCTAATGATTTTTTTTACTTTTTAGTTTGCATAAGGCTATAACCTTCACCCTTTTCGGAGGAGTGTTTTCTTTTAAACTCGGTTTTTTCGTTTTTTCTCTTTGAGAAATTAAAAAGGATTTTGTCATTCTTTAGCTAAAAAGGCTCCTTTCAGGACTATTTCCCTGATGTTGCTTCTGCTCCAGCTCCGCCGCCTCCTGCTCCTGGACAGAGTCCTCCCAAACCTTCTTCTGGTCCAGCAAAGCCTCCTAGAGCTCCCGCCACCACTGAAGCTCCGAAGCCTCCTGTTGTACCGAACAAGCCAACTGTTGGCCCGGTGAATCCTCCTAGTGCTCCCGTAACCACTGAAGCTCCGAAGCCTGGTGTACCGAACAAGCCAACCGTTGGCCCGGTAAAGCCTCTTAGTGCTGCTGCCACCACTGAAGCTCCGAAGCCTCCGGTTGTACCGAACAAGCCACCTGTCGGCCCGGTTATTCCTCCTAGTGCTGCCGCCACCACTGAAGCTCCGAAGCCAACCGTTGGCCCGGTAAAGCCTCTTAGTGCTGCTGCCACCACTGAAGCTCCGAAGCCTCCGGTTGTACCGAACAAGCCACCTGTCGGCCCGGTTATTCCTCCTAGTGCTGCCGCCACCACTGAAGCTCCGAAGCCAACCGTTGGCCCGGTAAAGCCTCTTAGTGCTGCTGCCACCACTGAAGCTCCGAAGCCTCCTGTTGTACCGAACAAGCCACCTGTCGGCCCGGTTATTCCTCCTAGTGCTGCCGCCACCACTGAAGCTCCGAAGCCTGGTGTACCGAACAAGCCAACTGTCGGCCCGGTAAAGCCTATCGGTCTCGCCACCACTGAATCTCCGAAGCCTCCTGTAGTACCGAACAAGCCAGCTGTTGGTCTGGTAAAACCTCCTGGTGCTCCCGCCACCACTGAAGCTGCGAAGCCACAAGACGCTCCTGCTTCCACTGCGGCTCCTGTTCTTCCTTCCAGACGTACTCGTAGACCTCGTCTTCAGCCGCCTCAAGCCGAAACTACTATTGCTGCGAAGCTTCCGAGCGTTCCTGGACAGAGTCCTCCCGGTCCTGGTCAACTGCCTCCGAAACTGCTGGGCGGAGATGCCACCACTGCTGCTGCTCGCAGGCGTAGAACTCGGGTTCCTTCCTTTGGGCATCATTTGGTTGAAGAATTCGACGATGTCGATGATTCTCCTCTTGTCGGCGACTCGGTTCTCGACGACTTTGAGGAGGTAATTTTTCATTTTAAAGAAATAACGAAGTTCGTTGTAAGAAAAACAAATAACTTGAAGTTGCAAAAATATGGAAACAGACGTTTTTGAAACTTGAAAAATTAGTTGAATTAACTCTCTTCAGGATATAACATAAACTTATAAACTTGGTAGGGCTTAATCTAAATATTGAAAGTTATAGCGGACTATGCAAATTGAGCCTTCAGAGAACAAAAAAATTACAGTTTTTTTGTGAGTCCTGAGAATGTCCTTCACTGATAAGGAATGAGCAAAGAATTAAAAAGTAAACTTTATTTTTGTTGTAAAAATGTGTTTTTTTCGGCTAGAATTTTTTTACTAACCATGAAAAATGATCTCGAGAATATTCTATCGAACAGTAGCAAAAAGAAGCTTGCAGAGTCACTAACCGATTTTCTTCGTTTGCGGCCACAAAACCCACGGAAACTGTTGCCGATCGCCATTTTTCTCTTCTTTGGCAATAAAAGGTTTCCTGTGGGCCTGAAAGCGCTTAAAAGAAGCAATAAATGAAAAATACACGTTCACGGGCGGATCTAGAAAATCGTACACGATGATCGTGTGGAATAACACTGGAAAAATTGATACAAGAACAATCTAAAATACCTCCACTTTCCGAACTGAATAGACTAAGAAAAATGAATACTGAAAGTTTTACCAATTTAGCCAATCGACCTGTCTATCGAAAACTCGATGAGTATCCCTGCCTTGACCTTGACAACCACCTTTTTGAACTGAAAAAGCCGGAAGATCTAGAAATTAGGCGTGTCGAAGCTGAAACTGCCAAGTTATCTCTGTTCAGAAGGAAGATGCAAAATAATATATTTATGCTAAACTGCCAAAGTCGAAAGTGCGGGAAACGGGAGTTACTGCAAAATGGCCGCAAAAATGGTTCCGTTTTGCGGCCTTTATTGAGCCTTTCTTTCTTGGTGAGCTAAAAAAAAGCCTCGAACAAGGGGGAAAAAGGTGCTGAAAGTATCGGCCATTGATGATTATTTTATTACTGAAGCACATTTTGGTTCATAAAAAAATCATCGGTAAAGATTATTCTCAATTTGAAAAATGTTGTGTTTCTCAGAAGGGCCCAAAAAGGGTGGATAAAGGCCGATAAAAGGACGGAAAAAGGCAGTGAAAAGGAAACCGTTGCCACCCTTTTAGGAACAATTTATGGAAACGGACGCTCAAAGGGTCCTTCCGACTTTGCCTGTGTAACTTCTTGATTTTCGAAACCGAAAGAATTTCACTCATTTGCGGCTCGAAAACAGGTCTCTCAAAAACGAGTCATAAACCATAAAAATAACTGATAATTGATGCAGTCGTTGAAATTCACGGATAACTTTTGGTCCTCCCCGCTCTTTTTTTGTTATCTTCTTCTCACTGACGGAAACCTTGTAATGAAATTTTGTGGCGACCGGTTCTAGTGTACCCGAACTGTGTACTTGAGATGTGGTTTCTCCGTGATTTCCAAAAATTGACCGAAAAGTCGTGACGTCACGCGTTCGTCGTCTTGGTCAAAGAGAGAGAAAAAAAATGTTTTTATCATTTTATCGCTTTCCGTCGTTCTTCTCCACTGTTTCTTGTCGATTTCTTTCTGATCATTAGGAGAATTGGACGTTTTTGCGAAATATGTTGTTCGAATATTGTAATAGAATGTTTAGAAAAGCGAGGTTAAAAAAATGATGTGATTTTGTTTTGCTAGAAATATTATTTTATCGCTCATCTTCACTTCTTTGTCTGTTTATTGGCACGTTTTTCTCAGTTCCAGAAAAATATGTAGTTTGAACGCTTCAATAGGAAGTTTTCAAGGCAATAAATGACCATAAATGTAGTTTGAGCCGATTTTTACTCGCAAAATTTGGTCCGCATCGTTAATTTTCAAGATTTCATGAATATAATTATTCGATGTTGACACGGCTCCTATTTTTGGTTGGTTTTTCTAGCGTTTGGTTTTTTTGAGCTTTTAGCATTGCAATTTTTCTCTCATCGTTGCTCACCAAAAGGTTTTTTGGGTAAATATGGATATTTTTTTGGGTTTCTACATTTTGCATTTTTTCGAGATTTTTTTATACCTCCCTACTATTTTTCAAAAAAATTGGCTTCCGCCAGTTTTTTTCTGTTGCGGAGTTCTACGTAGAAAGTAGGATTTTTACAACGAGCAGTTCAGTTTTTTAAATTTCAGTTTGATAAAATTCTGAATTTTGTTTCTAAAGTTCTTAATAGGCACATTAAAAGACCCTTACGCTGATTTCGACTTTCTATTTTGGATGTTTTCTTCTAGAATTAGAATTTAGGAACATTGAAATAGTTTTTTTGGGAGTATAAGTTTAAAAAAACTAAAAAAAGAAAAGAAAATCCCAAAGATCTTCTGAACCTTCTCCGTCCAAAAAATGCATGTAGACAAAGAAAGAAACTCGTAAAATTGAGAGACGGCACCAAAAAAGGGAAAAAGTAAGATTCTCCCGTTCAAAAACCACAAACAGAGAACGGGAGGAAGTTACCTTCTGTGTAAACCTTGACAAACAGCTTTTTGGCTTTTTTACTGGTGAACTTTGCTTTTTATTTATTCTTGTCTTTTTTAAATTATTTTTGATCGGAATCTGTTTTTCTTCAGTTTTTTAATTCTAGTTTTTTCCACGTTTTTCAATCTTCTAGTGGATCTTTGTAAGCTGTGGGCGAAGATGGAGTAAAAAGGGTATATTTTCAAAGTTTTCAACTTGTTTTTCGAATATTTCAGGTCAAGTGTGAAATATTTCTTTTTCAAATTTCATTTAAGTCTTCGAAATCGTTGTTGAAGACCTAGGGCCCATTTTTCGTAATTTTTTTCTAGGTAAATTTTTTTAGTGGCCACTGTAGAGGCTCGCCAAGGACTACTTGGAGATGACACTAAAGTGGCCACTAAAACCACCTCTATAGTGGTCACGATTTTCCGTTTTAGTGGCCACTAAAAATTTTTCCAGTTACGCCCTGTTTTGAAGGCCATTTGATTTCTTATTTCAAAAGTTTGGAACTGAGCATAATTACTTGATTTTTACAATATCAACAAACCGGAATCTCGAAATAAGTTGTATATTTATTTATTTTCTCCTTTCCGTTCATTTTGCCTTATATTTGTGGCTCTCAAAATATTGCTTTCAACTCCAAAAATTGAAAAAAAAAAATCCAGTTTTGAACTCCTTTTCTGATATCACCCTCCCAATTTTTCGAATTCCTCAACACTACATAACTTGTACTTCCTACTGTAATTCAGATATGACTCGTGTTTTTTTTTTTGTCAAAGTTGAACCTTCGAGGCGAAATAACCGAGAAAAATATCGTTAAAAATATGGCCTCATAAATATTTCTCAACTCGAAAGGTCTCAGTTTCTCTCACGCGTTTCCCTTTTCGACGTCATTTCTGAAGAGGTTTAGGTTGAATTTTTGAAGTCCGGTAGCTTTTTTTTCGTTTTCAGGACTAAAAAAATGAATCAATAAGTACTCATAAACAAGATGTGACGAAGTTGTCGTAAATAATCGGTTTTCGAGAAAATTATGAGTTTTCGGAAATTCGGAAAGTACTTTTGAATTGTAGGTTTCAGAACTTATCGTTGAGTATGTAACAATTTTCAACTAGAAGTCAGAGTTTCTTTTTTCAGTCCACTTTTCAGAAAGCGAAAACTTGGAAAGACTATTTTTTTTGGCTTTGGGTACTATTCTGGAAACAATTTTAGTGGCCACTTCAGTAGTTTTTCATCCAGTATTTCTTCCAGTAACACTGATAATTTTAAAACAAACAGATTGGACCAGTTATGATGGTCCATTCGCCCTTAAAGTGGCCACTTAAATTCAGTAGTAGCACTGAGACCTCTATAGTGGCCACTAACTTTCAACCCCTCAAGTGGCCACTAGTTTGACTACTATAGTGGCCACGACAAACGTCAAAACCTATAGAGGCTACTCGAAACTTTCGCAGTTTGAAATTTTATTCTGACAGAAATGTAGATTAACTACCCATAAATTAATTTCGAAATTTTTTCATCACACTCAGGAATTTTACAGTGATCCTACATAGGCCGAAAAAGTGGTCCTTAGAAGGGTAAAATCAAGGTGTTCCCTATAGGGCTTTGAGGACTGATCCCTCAGCCTCTAAAGCTTAAGTGGTCCCTATAGGGGTCATTCAAAAACGCTTAGTTTTTCTCATGGAAATGCTTCTTCGCGCTACTAACTGAAAGCCCTATAGGGACCACTTTTTCAAACGTTAGGGATCACTATAGGAGTCTATCCAAGGCCCCTAAGGTTGCTCCTATAGAGACCACTCTGGAGTCCTTAAGCATTTCACTGTTTTTCCTGTTTTTAAAAAAAAGAGCTTATGAAGAAAAGATCTTTTTGGTTGTTTGGATATCCTGAGTGTTCTCTCACCTTTTTTTGACCCAAAGTTTTCTCACGGAGATTTTTTTTAATGTTCAGTGAACCTTGTGAGGAATGAGTCCTACTTTATTTTCTTTTTCTTCTTCACAGCTTGGAGTTCAAAGCTTTATTTTCAGTTTATGGTTTTTTAAAGAATCTGTGAATAGACTTTAAAAAGGTTAAGAAAAGTTCCGTAAGCTCTCTTTTCAATTTCTGTCCCAATAGTCAACTCTCCTTGATTCAACAAAGTTTTAAGAAGTAGTAAAATTATGTACTTCTGAAAAAATCAATTAACACGTAATCGCACCTTCCTAACCTTTCATTAGAAGAAGAACGAAAATAACTTTTTTTAACTTCTGAAAAGGTGCAAAACCTTATTCTTGCCACCTTTTCAAGAGAAAGAGTTTTTCTCAGCTTTCTTTTGAGATTTTTTGGTTTTCCCCAATAAGACCTTTGCTCTGAAAAGTCATAAAAAGTCGCTAGAAAGGTCTCGAAAAGACCTTTTTTCAGAAAGCGTGAGAAAATTAAGTTTATCCCTAGTTTCTATAGAAAGCAATGCCTATTTACTTCTTTTTTTTTCAGAACATGTCGAAACGGCAACACAATGACGTCATCGAAGGAGTTCCGGCACCAAAAAAGACTACGACCACCGAGAAGAAGGAGGACGAACCTGGTACGCCTTGAAAAAATCTTTTTCCGGGTTTTCTACACTTTACATGCAAGTGAAGGTGTTGAAAAAGAAAAATTTGGAAATTTGGAAATTTGAAAAAATAAGTGAGGACAGGCTTTATCTGTAAAAAAGAATTACAGCTCAGAAATTTATGGTGAAATGGTAGATTGAGGGGGAATCAAAAAAATTGGCAAACATTAACGGCTGAAAAAAAAGACTCAGATGGACTTTGAATACATTTCCTTTGAACTTTTATTGTTCAAACCGTTGAAGGACTTTTTTGTAAAGTGAAGGTTCCAAAATTTTGAGGAGGCCGTGTATTTTCTTCACTCGAATCTGAATAAAATAACCAATAAATATTGATTGATTGAAGTCGGGTTTTTTTCACAAATACTGCTTATGTGACAGTTTTTCATGGACTTCAATTGATTTTTGGAAACTTTTAGTTTTTCACGAGCTCTATCCGTTCAATTATTATACCTTTTGTCGCAAGGACGTTTACTACGGAAAGTCATAAAAGTTCGTTTGGTCTTTTTTTTTTCTTGCATCTAAAGGGCTATATTCAGATAATTTGTAAGGCTTGTTTTATTGATTCAATAGGAAGTATGTTAATTTTTCAAAGTTTCCAGGAGCTTTGAAATTTTAAATACCTTATGTTTGGACTTTTTAAATGGATTTTTTTAGAGATTTGTCGATTTTTTTCAGATATAATGGAGTTTTTTTAATGGAAACATTGAATGTTTTAAAGAGCCTAACGACTTCATTTTTCGACCAAATTTTTTTTCATCATGTTTGGGCTTTTTTTGAACTGCTGTTTGCGATTTCAAGGCTTGGAAGGTTGAATTAAGCTTCATAATGTTGTCATTCTTAAGGATTTTTCGTTATGATCGTTTTTAGCATTTCAGTGAAATATTTCCATATTTTCATTTCTGACAAGGGAGGTCATTTTACTTTGCGGTTGGGATTTTCCTGAAAATTGGCTGAAACACTCCTTGATGTACCAGAAGACGATTCTGGAAGCCTCAACCTGCACAACTTTCCACTTTTCCAGAAAAGATGCTGAAAGTTTGAAGAAAACGCTTGAAGTCTATTAAAATAAGCTATTTTGGAACTTTAGGCCTTTATTTCTGGAGAACTGGGAAGTTTTTCAAGTTGAGGCTTCCAGAATCTTCTTCTGGTACATCAAGGGGTGTCCTGGTAATTTTCAAGAAGTTTCCAAAGTAAAATGACCTTCCCTGTGAGCTTGAAACTTTTCAATTCATCCAAGAAAAAATATATTTTATGGAGTTCGGCTTTGTTGATTGATTTCATGAGAACTATAGTTTCAAGGTCTTCAAAACCACTCAGATCGGGAAACCCAAAAAACTGTCTGGATCCCTCTGCTTTTTCAATTTTCTGTTCTCTGGATTTGACGTTCTTCGAAAATCACCAAAACACGGGAGATAACACTCTATCACGAATGTTTATTCTGCCAATGATAACATTGGGTCAGCTTTTACACATTTATTTATGTTTACAACGGCGCGAATTTGCGGTTAACACAATATTTGTGTGTCCGAACAAGTGTTTCTTTTTTTTTTATTTTTTCGATGTTTTTGTTCATTTATCCGGCAAAGATCCCCGTTTCTAAAGGCTCCACTCTATTTTTACACTTTGTCTAGAGGTCCGCAAGAAACACGGCGAATCAATCTTCATTCCGGAACTTTTCCTTCTCATTTTAAACATCCCAGAGAAAAATAAAGTGGCAGGTGTCCTTGGCTATCGTGGATATTTTACTAAAAATGAATCACTTTTAAACTTTTGAAGGAAAAAAAGGCTAGAAAAAGTGTTATTTTTAGGTAACTTCGATAATGAATCATTCAACTGTTTTAGGGAAATTTTTTCGAGGTGAGGAGTTATTTTGGGGTGAAAATTCTGGCTGGTTTCCAGTAACTGTGTAAGTAAAAAAAAAATGGAATATATTGAGTAGTATATAGAAGGTTGCTGTTAGACGGTCATTTTGCCCAAATTCGACTTTTTCAGATTTTCAGCCGTTAAAAAAAATTTTTGAAATGAAAATTTGTCAAAGCTCATCGAAAGTCAGTCACTTTGAAAAAAAGGACTGGACGTAGCTCTGACCTTCTTGCCCACTTTTAATTTTTGCCCAAGGTTAGTGAAATTTTGAATATTTTAGTTTTTATTAAAAGACTACTCCTAATCTTCGAAAAAGACCTGGAAGTGCTACACAACATTGATCTCTTAAACTTTGTAAAAAATTAAAAATCAGCGACTGGTGTTTTTATGAGAGATATTTATACACTCTTCACAATTCAGAAATAACAGTCAGAAAAAAAAATTATCTATGCCCATTTTATCTTCATTCACAGTAATCAGTAAAGGAAGATGATCAAAGAAAAAATGGCGAAAATAAGCGAGACATCGTCCTTGGAGCCTTTATTTGGCTCGACGATGTCGATACACGGTGTCGAAGGATCGCCACAGACTTCGCAGTATTTCGGGCAAATCACCGTCCTGTCGATTATGTACGGCATCCTCTCCTGTTGGAAACAGAGAAAAGTAACTTTCTCTCACGAAAGGCAGAAATTTTTCAAAGATGAACTGACTAGTCAGACATCATGTGGGAAATCGTTCAAGGTCTTCTGTGGCCATTCAGTGATCACTGAAGTGGCTTTTAAGCCTATCCAGTGATCACTTAAAGAAGCTAGGAAAATTGTCATGTTCTGGCGAGGTTCTGAACCATTCAGTGGTTGCTGAAGTGTTATTACCATTAGAGCCTACTTACCAGGGAATGGTCTCCGGTCGCAGGGGGAGCTCTCAATGAGATCAAGTTTTCTAGATGTAGTTTTTTACGCTGATCTCAAATCTGGTTTCAAAAACTGCCAAGGAGCTCTGTGAAAAAAGTTATGGACCCTCAAAAGTCGAAAAAGGAGCTCTTAAACGGAAGTATAGGAAAAAGAAAAACTGCAAAAAAAGTTTTGCATACGGTGGGGACCGAACTTATGACCTCGCTAGTACCGTTCCGCCGCCTTACCACTGCTACTCTCTGCCGTTGCTTCGACAGCCGTCGGATCGCAATAGGACACGCAAAACTTTTTTTGCAGTTTTTTCTTTTTTCTATACTTCCGTTTAAGAGCTCCTTTTTCGACTTTTGAGGGTCTATAACTTTTTTCACAGAACCCCTCGGCAGTTTTTGAATACAGATTTGAGATCAGCGTAAAAAACTACATCTAGAAAACTTGGTCTCATTGAGAGCTCCCCCTGCGACCAGAGACCATTCCCTGGCTAGCAAAGATTCAATGTTTACGAAAAAGCTTCATAACTGAATGGAAGTTTGTAGAGATTCCCTTTGAGGTCGGATTTTTTATATAGAGGAAAGAAACTCACCAATTAGAGGAAAGAAACTCACCAATTTT
The DNA here is from genome assembly GCA_904845305.1 of Caenorhabditis auriculariae. Classification (NCBI taxonomy): domain Eukaryota; kingdom Metazoa; phylum Nematoda; class Chromadorea; order Rhabditida; family Rhabditidae; genus Caenorhabditis; species Caenorhabditis auriculariae. Next base: position 687,822 of record CAJGYM010000029.1, read on the forward strand.
TTTCTGAGTCCTTTCAATGAGTGCACAGCAACCGTGTGATAGTGATGATACCTGCCGTATTTCTGAAATTTCTCCTATTCGGAAAAAAGAGATTCGACCCAAAACCTCATGAAGTTTAATTGTTTCGCCCGGGCGATCGCATGTGTACGTTTTCCCTCTTGAAACGAAGGAAACTTTGCCGTCGTTGCACTTGATCTGAAACATCTTGGAGATGACCAAAAATAAAAAAGCTTTTTCGAGTGCCTGGTAACACTGTGGCGCCATTATTCCTGGTGCATCAAACCAGCGTTTCCGAATATCCTGAACGCGTACTTTGAACTTCTCATGTTCCAGGCAACGCCAGCTCTAGAAAATGAACAGTTGAGAAATTGTTACCCTAAAAAAAAATTTTAAAAAGCAAACCTCGCCATTATTCACGTTTTTCCCGCACACAGTGAACTTAAAAATTGCTTTTATTCATTAAAAAAATCGTCAAGTTTAGTCATACATATGGTGTGTGACATCTGTCGTTTTCATAACGGATTCTCGACGGACCGTAGTGAGATTTTCGGCCCTCATGACATTTGTCGAAAAAATCCCTGTAGCCGGATTATTATGAAATTCATCAGAGGTCGGTAAAATTCACATTTGAGGAAATAAACGACACAGGGGCATAGAAAAAAGACACATTTTGAGATTTTGCTGCTACTTTCAGAAAATGATTTTCAAAGAACCCTCATCGGAGAGTAGAAGATGAATTTTTCGATCCATTCTGAAAGGGAGGGGGTCATTCTGAAATGGGAGAGGGGCTTGTTCGAATGAGCTGTGGGGGGACTATTTCAAAGCCGTGCGGGGGGCAAATATGAAAGTATTGCCAAGGCGTTTCAGAATCGGCCCCCGTTTTATACTGCGGGGGGCCATTCTAGAATACAGATTAACCCCCCGCGTTTGATTTTACATAAAGTCCTCTGATTTGAACCCCCCCCCCCCCACATCGGAACTTGGCTTGGTGGGGGGCTGGTTAGAATGCGGGGGGCGATTCTGGAATTTTCCCACTGTTTGCTCCAAGGAACATCTCAGAAAAGGCTCTAAAATTCTCAAGCTGTGGCTTTTTTTCTTTTCATCCAAGTTGACAAAACTCGTAACTCTTAGTAATGCACGAAAAAATTATAAAAAAAAAAAATTCACAATTGGCCGGAATAGTCGCCCAGTTTACAATTCTTCGCGCGTGGACAAGATTTTTCTTCGTACAGCAGGGGAAGCGGATCGGCTATTCTGAAAATGATGATTTTGAAGTTTTTGAAGCATTCCAAGGGTGGCCATTTTTCTCGTTAAAAAAAAACTGACGAATAGTCGACCTTGTACCATCCCGAATCTTCCATCAAAGCCAAAGCAATCGAGGTGCCAAACTGTTTCTCTATGCGTTCCACCTGTGATTTGACTGAGAACGGTCTTTTTCCCTATTAAAGTGCAAACCTGCAAGAAATCAGTTGCGAAATTATCTGAAGACTTGTCCAACTCGACGAATTTCAAGTCGGGACACTTGAAGTAGTGACGGACCTGGGCGAGACTTTTCGGGAACGAAATTCCATAAAATGCATCGTCTAGCATGTCTTTGATTTTTGCCTCGGGATAAACCGTGTAACGAGTTGAGTTTACATGATGTTTTCTGAATAGAACTGCGATTATTGGAGAAAATTGTATACTTCCATCGCCAACGACTTGAAACTGTCTGACTTCATAGGCAAAGTCGGAAAGGGTGGAAAAAGGCTTCATAGAAATGTCCCTTTTAGGATGACAAAGGTTCCTTTTTTGCTGCCTTTCAGCGGCCATTTTTCTGTCTTTTTGCTGCCGTTTTGCGGCCTTTTCTGAGCCTCCCCCTTTTTGCGGCCATTATCCACCCTCCGACTTCGCCCGAGTTGTCTGGTCATCGAAGATTTTTTTCGAACTAACGTCGAGTCAAAAAAAGGTGAGACAGTGGAATCACGAGTATTTGAGAAGTAATAATCAATAGAATAAATGTATAAATCACCATCATGCAGAGAAAAGTCAAAAAAAAAGCTACAAAAAGCAGAAAATCGCCACGGTTCATTCAAACGGGTGCTAGCCTTATTAGAAATAAATTTTCTGATTTCTAACTTCCATCTGCGGTTTGATCATAACAAACTTTTAGCGATAAAAAATTCTCATTTTAAAGTTTTTTCCGCGAATCTATTCCCCACGACATGACTTTACAAGTGATCAGAGAGAGGAGAGCGCAGACACGCTAGACAGTTTCTTGAAGTCGCGCGGCGATTGGAGCATAGTCTCGAACTGACGCGTAATCCGGATATGTGACGAAATGGTGCGGTCCAAAATATAAGAACTGTGCCAGTAAGTGTCGCATATACTCAAATAGTTCGTCATCATTCTCAAATTCCAAAATTCTGTCCCACCGACTTTTCAAAGTCCCCCATCTAACTACTGTGGGGGACAAAAAGACAAACCGGATGATTTTCCAAAACGAATTGAACTTCACCTATACCCTCCAGGATTAGTGCCGAAGTGGGTCTGAAACACGATAAAATGCTCTTTTTCTCCAAACTCCTCAACCTATCCGTGTGTTCGTCCGCGGTGCACCAATCTATCGAAGGATTCACAACGTTGAATGCTACCATCAAAATGAAATCGGCCTGAGGATGTGTCGATAGTTATGTGGAACAAGTTGTAAAGGCATAAATTTTGGTGCTACGACAAAAGCGAGTTTTCCATTTGCGGGGAGTACTGTATGCGGAAATGCGCATTGCGTGCATACACTTTCGTTGCATGACGTCACCGGGTAGGACATCTCCGGGTTTTTTGTTTCCGAGTTCTTTTTTTCGGTGGTATGAAAAAAAGACCAGCGAAAATTCAAACGGCGACTTTTCCGTTTTTTTCGTATCGCTAGGGAACTTTCCGACGGCCACCTTTCCGACGAAACTTTTCCGACTTTTTTCCCTTATAGTTTTCAATTTTTAAAACATCTATAAACTTTTTTCCCATTTTTTTGTGTTTTAATCATGAACCAACCACCTACTTTATATAGGAAGATTTAAAACGAAGAGTTCATCGAGAAAAAACGTCGGAAAAAGATTCGTCGGAAAGGTGGCCGTCGGAAAGTTCCCTAGCGATATGAAAAAATTGGAAAAGTTGCCGTTTGAATTTTTGCTGGTGTTTTTTTCATACCACCTTTTTTTCGAATATTTTTCAACTTTTTTTTTGCTTTTTTCAAGGTTTGCATTTTTCTCGTTGATATTTGCACGATAAAAACAGCATCAAGAAAAAAAAAATTGAAAAAAATTCGAAAAAAAACCCGGAAACAAAAAACCCGGAGATGTCCTACCCGGTGACGTCCCGCAAGGAAAGTGTAAACACGCAAAGTGTATGCACTCAATGCGCATTTCCGCATACAGTACTCCCCGCAAATGGAAAACTCGCTCTCTTGTCGTAGCACCTAAATATTACAAAAATATTGACACCCGCAAATTACCGCCTTTTTTTCCATTAACAAGGGAGATCATTCCACTTTCGAGTTGGGGATTACTGTGAATCGACCAGATTACTGCGAATCGACCAGATTACTGTTATTTTGAGAGATCCTGAAAGTCTCAACCTGCACAACTTTCTAATTTTCGAGAATTGCTGAAATTCCTTCATTTCTTGAAAATTAAAAAGTTGTGCAGGTTTCAGGTTCTTCTTTCTGATCAATTTTCAAGAAATTCCCAACCGCAAATTAAAATGACCTTCCTTGTAAGTGAATATAGCAAAGTAGTTGAAACATAAAAATAAATAAAAAGTAACTAGACAAATCACCTGAATTGGCTTCTCCACACAATCCGCTTCTTTGTTGCACTGAAAAAAAGAACTTTTTGCGAAAAAAACGGAATATTTGAAGAAAACCTTGAAAAATAATGTGTCGTTTGGAAATAAAAACTTCTGATTGCAAATCGACTTTGTTGCGTTTCTAAAATAACAGAAAATTGCGGAAAAAAATATCACTTTGATGTTGTTTTTGGGGTGAATTTTAGACTGCTTTATAACTTCCAAGGTTAGAAAAAAACTTTGTATTGCTCAGTAGCTTTTAAACTATCTCCGATTTTTAAAGATTTTGAAAAAGATTAGCGAGAACGTCCTGTTCAAAGTAGTTTCCGCGAAACTCGAAATAATCTCTGACTCTCCAAAATTCAGTTGTCTTTCTCACTCTCTGATCGCTATTTCGAATTTTGCGATCAAATTCGAGGTTCTGCTTGGAAACTCCAGAGTGGTCTCTACAGGGGCATCCTTAGGGCCCTAGGAGGGTCCCCTGAAGGGATCACTTTACCGGGCCACTAAAGCTTGAAAAAGTGGTCCCTATAGGGAGCATGCTAGTCGATTGTTGTTATGAACTCTAAGCGGAGAAGCATTTCTATGCGACAAACTAAAAAAAAACCTTTTTTGAATAAAATTGAAATAGAGACCACTTAACCTTTAGTGGCTAAGGGGTCAGACCTTCAACCCCTATAGGGATCACCCTGATTTCACCCCCATAAGGACGACTTTTTGGCCCTATAGAGTCTGTTTTCCCCCTAAACCCTATAAGGACCACTCTAAAATTCCTAGGTAAAAACATAATTGTGAAAAACTGTCCGAAAAACATACAACAATGGCAAGAGTAGGCCAGTCCGTTCTCGTAGAACTTTGACTCCCCCTTCGTACCATTTTACAGCTAAATCAACCTTTTTTCCCACTAAATTGAAAGAAAAATGACCTCTTTCCAAGGCAGTTTTATAGCGTCGCGTTTTATTTTCTGAAAATCTGAAAAATGATTCTTGAAAACGTAATTTGAGAAGAAAAAACTTGTCAACAGACGGATGATAATGAATGTGGAATCGAATAGGCTTCCAACGGAATCCGGCCAAATTTCGTCCTCTCAAGGCTTCTTTAGTAGGGGTGTCCATGCGATCTTCGAACTGAAAATATATCCAAATTAATTGAGGTTTATTTGCATTTTCTGAAGCTTCCAGCATCTCGGACATTGGTAACGCGAAACTGACGTTTCTGGGCGATTTTAGGGATCGCTTAAGAGAGCTGACGCTACTAAAGTGGTCACTAGAAATGTCTAGAAACTTCCGTTTCATGTTACCAATGTCCGAGATTACCGGAACAAGAACTCAAAAATAAACCAACCTTTCCATTTGATATACAGACCCATAAAATAAAGAGCAACTGGAGTTTGAGAAGCATTTGTCGGTAAATAATCAATTTCTATCCACGTGAGGCGTTGCATTATTTTTTCTTCCTACACTTTTTGAAAAAAGTTTATTCGATAAAAGCTTCATTGAAACAGTGAAGATGAAAAGTTGAAAGTTGACAAATAATTCATTTTCCCCCTTTTTTTTGATAAAGCTCTGAGAATTAAGCGAATTTATAGTGCAATCTAACACCAGAATGGCTATGACAGTAAAAAAAAATTTGCACCCGACCTTGAATCAGTTTTCGCCAGGTGTCTTCTGAGATCGTTTAAGTGAAGAATTTCGAAAACCGTGGGTTTCAGAAGTTTATAGTCCGCCCGCTTGACAGTTGCAAGTGTCTGCGTCTCTCTGTTCCCTCACCGGCGAGATCAGAGAAACGCAAAAATAGCGCATCAACAAGAGAGGGCCGTCGAGAGACGAGGAGGGCGCAGAGAAGCCCCGCTCTTTCAAGTCGCGAAAAACGTACTATATTGTTCTCGACCAACGCGTTAGGTCATATAGTCTGTTTTTCGCGACTTGAAAGGGCGGGACTTCTCTGCGCCCTCCTCGTCTCTCGACGACCCTCTCTTGTTGACGCGCTATTTTCGTGTTTCTGCGACCTCGCCGGTGAGGGAACAGAGAGACGCAGACACGTGAAAACTGTCGGACTATACCAACTGAAACAAGAAATGGAGAAATAAAGTTCTAAATATTTATTATAATCGAACAAAATTAAAACAAAGGATAGTAAAAATTGGAAGCAAAATCGAGGTTTTTGAGGAATCTTCATTGGATTTCGTTTCGGGCGAACATCTCATTGAATCTCTTTCTGCGCAGACTTCGCAGTAGGCCGGGCAAACCACATTTCTTTCGATCGTATAGGGGTATCCTTCCTGGAACTTTAGGCTAGAAGAGAATAATTCTGATTTTTGAGAGGAAATGAAAATTTCTGGCTGAGAAGAGCCATACACGGGCAAGGTCCAAACGTGGTAGATCAGAGAAAAAGGCTGATTTAGAGAAATTTTCTAGAACGAAGGGGAATTTCGGTCTGCCCATGTATAAAAAATCATGAATTTCGGTCTGCCCATGTATGAAAATAGCCCTTTCAAGCACAGAAATATATGGTTGATTTAACGCTCTGTACATTTTGACTAGTTCATGTCCTCAACTGATTTAAAAACCAACGTATTCTTTGGCGAATGAAGTCATCTTGTGAGCGCGGAGTGTGTGGTAGATGGTAGTTTTGTAGGTCTGAGATGTTTTTTAAAGTCCATTTAAATTTTTAGGCAAAAGTTGTGAGAAGAAGCCTCAAAAAGTCATCTGTTCCGGGCTTGGATCAGTGACAGTTCAAATACTCCGACAGTCCCGATAGCAATACTATAGTCTGTGTGCCACGACTTGAAATTTCACCGAACGACATTTCGCTGTTCCGCTGCGGGCGTTCGCGAAGCGTCTTTCGAATCTTGGTCACGCTTCCAATTGATTGTTATTGCTGTGGGATCACATGAAAGTAGAGTAACTTGATAGAAGAAAAAATGAATTAAAGCTCGACCAAGGTTCGCAAAGGCGCGCAGCGGTGTCGTTTGGTGAAATTCCAAGTTGTGGTACACAGACCTCGAAAAATTTGGTATAGGTGACTCTGAATTTTCGAATAAACCACTGCCAGGTGTTTTAGGACTGTCTTCAGTATTGCTCTTGGAACTACCAGAGTTTCCAGGACTGGCACTCTTCCAATTTGAGAATTTCCCAAATCACCTCCGTAAGCGTGACCAACTGTCCGCTGGTATAGCACTCGTAAATCTTCTTTTCGGAGACAAACGCCAGCCTGCCGTTGTTGCACTTGATCTGAAACAAGTTGTCGATGATGATTTTTTAAGAAAAAGAACTTCGTAACATTGAGCGGCGGAAACTTTCTCGGGAAATGAGAAGTCTCCAAACGCCCCAAGGAACTTGATGTCATACGGACCTTCGTGCTCCAGACATCGCCAATTCTTTAATAGTTTACATTTTTTTTTTCTCATTTAAGTAGCCTCGAAATGACTCAAAACACATGAGCTCAGTTGAAAAAACTCCTATTTTGATGTTATAAAAGCTCTTAGAGGCAGAATAAAAGCGGTTTTCCAAACCATACATGGACTAACCAACTACTTTTTGTGACGTCATCACGTACTTTCAAGTTGAGACGCTTTAAAAGCTTGAAATAGCGCCTTTTCTTTGTTATAGTTTCCGTATTTTGCGGGCTTTCAAGCTTCATAACTCGAAAAGAGATCTATCACGAGAATTTTTTTGCTTCTTCTGCAATCAGGAGATCTTAAAGTACAGCGAAGTTTTATCGAAAGGTCAACCGGGGGTTAAAAACGTCCCCTGATCAGTTGAAAATTAATCAAAGAAAAAACCTGGCTCTGAAAAATTTTCCCACACGTTGTGACCTGAAAGCTTCCAAACTTCCTCATTTAAACAAAAATATTTGCTGACCTTTGGAATTTTGCATCGATTGTATCCTTTGAATGATTTAGAAAAAGGACCGTAGTGTGATTTTCGGCCAGGATGGCATTTCGTGAAATAATCCCTGAGCGTTTTTTCTTCACATGTTGAACACAGAAAAAAAACTACATTTGTCCATGGTATTCGCTGAATTTGCACGACTTTGCATAGAGACATGGATGCTTCTCCTCAATGAGTTGGGGAACTGGCTCGGCAACTCTGAAAGTTGGAGAAATTTTTATTGGTTCAGTTGAAAGGTCACATAAGCATGGCTAGCTTATTAACTTTTTGAAGTCTCGGAGCGGTTTCAGGCGAAGAATCAAATTCAAATATGACCGTAGAAAAAAAAGTGGAGAAGATGCTGGGAAAATTCCAATATTGCAACCCCCTCCCCCCTTCTAAAAGTCTAATCAAAAAGGCTTCAAATCGGGGTCGTTTAGACGGGGCTGTGGAGGGCTATCTCCTACACCATTGAAGGCCATTCTGGAATCATCTCTATATGACTACTTGAACAGAATATTGAAAATTGGAAGGAAAACGAACGAATAGTCCACTTTGTACCAGCCAGAATCTTCCATAAGAGCCAAAGAAATATTTGTGAAATAACTGCTGTCGCTGCCAGCATGCGTTTCCAAGTATTCAAACTGTAAACTGTTTTCTTTCCACTTGTTAATTCAAAAAAAGCCAAACCGGCAAAAAGTCGGATTCGAAATGTGAGCCTGGCGTCTCCAAAGAGTTTTCGAGCTCAACATACTTGAGGCTGGGGCATTTGAACCTGCGCCGAGCCTCGGCCAATGATTTTGGGAAAGAGACTCCAATGAAAGCCTCGTCCTTTTCTTCGACCAACTTAGTTTCCGGATAGACGGTGAAGCGAGTTGACTCGATGTAGTTTTCCCTTGAAATTGAGGGTTAATCGGTTTTTTCACAGAACTTGATTTAAATGTCAAGGTTTGGGGCTATGAAAATGTTTTGAAGCCGTTTCAGGTTTTTTTTTAGTTGAACTCACTTATAATTTGAATATCCTTTCAACAAAGTACTCGATAGGAACAATCCGAGGGCCATTGCGGCTCTCAAAGTGTCGATTAAATTCTCAGTGCCCTGTAAAATGTATATAAGAGAAACTATAGCTTCTTACAAAGGTATTCCAAAAGGTTTGATGGGTCCTTTTGAACGCTCGGATTACAAATTAGTCGAAAAACCAGTTTGCTTTGCTTTTCGGTAGAGTCATGACGTCTTAAAGACGCGATACTTTTTTTTTCTCTACGGAGCTTTTACGAGCTGCAGCATCATTACTCTTCTAAAAGACAAGCTTAGGAATTTCAGAGTGCTCCCTATAGGGATTAAGGAAGAAAACAACTCCTATAGGGGCCGAAAAAATGGTCCTTATAAGGGTAAAATTAAGGTGGCCTTAGAGGGCTTTAGGTTCCGACCCCTTAGCCCTATAGGGATCTCTCAATTTCATTCAATAAACACTTGTTTATTAAGTTTTTCCAATGAAAATACTTCTTCGCTAAGAGTTCATTAAAGATATCGACTAGCATGTCCCCTATAGGGATCGCTTTTGCAAGCTTTAGTGGTCCCTATAGGGGTTAGTTAAGTAGTCACCCCTCTGAGGGCCCCTAAGTTTGCCCCTATAGGGGCCACTCTGAAGTTCCTAGGAGAGGCGCAATTTTTCAGAATAATTTCTAGGCGACGTTTCAGTGAACCGGAAAATCTGGACAACCAACCCCATTAGTTTTAAGTTTGAGTGCTTCTTTCAAATAACTCCTTATCACTTGAATATGGCCTGCCGTCGGTCTGAAAAATCTCTCTTTTTATTGGACTAGAAATAATTTCATACCTTTTACTATTGATATCATAATTGCATGGTTTTGTTCTTACGGTCGTGTCACTTTCCTCATTCTTGATGCTTACCATCCAGACATAATCGGCCTAGAAAGTATAGATCAACGTTAATTTGAAGAGACGCCAGGAATAGGAGAGCGCTCTCTTTCTCTTTCTCTGTGCTCTCTAATTTTCGCCTACTATCAAAAAAAAAATCAGAGTTGAGAAATCTCATTGTCTTCGTTTCAACGAAGCTTTGATCGCATTTTGAACATATCACGGAGATTTTTCGACGACGCCCCGCCCATATTTTTTTTTCCCCGTAAAGTGTAGTGTGTCGTGTGCATGCACGGCGGCGCTCTCGTACATGCCGCGTTGTAAATAATTTTTGCGAAAAAAAAGTCTCTCTGGCGGTTATTTTGAACTTCGCGGACTCGATCGAGTCATTCCACGTGGCTAGGAGCAATATGGTTTTCAAACTAAGTTTTTAAAGATCCCATAAAGAAATAAAACCTGAAAAAACTACTGAAAAACCTACATCTAGTGGCTTCTCCACACAGCCCTTCTCGTTGCCGCACTGAAAATAAGTAAAAAGAAAAATTTTGCAACTTTTCTGTATACTTTGAAAAAATTGACGTCCTTCGGAAAATGTATTTTCTCATCGCACACCGCTTTAACACTCTTATTGCCCCTGAAATTTCAAATTAGGCTTGAAAAGTTGCCAATTTTATCTTTTTTTTTGCTTTGGAATCACAGCATATCTTTCAAAAATTTTGAAACCTACAATAAAGGGAACAAAAGTCCATTCTCGTCCCTTTGAACCTTGACACCTCTATACCATCTCAGTCCCTCTTCGACGGCCTTTTTCAGAATTTCTATTTCGTCCCTTGAGCTTCTGAGAAAATTCGTTATGCTGGAATATCCGCATTCGAACAAACTTGAGAACAGTGCTATGATATTGGATATGGAATCGAATCGGTTCCCAGGGTACTTCGGATAAACTTTTTCGTCTTACTTTTCCTGTTGGCTGGAACATTCCAGGATCCTGAACTTTCGAAGTCGGTGGTCGCTTTTGGAAGTGGTATTCAATGAAGGCCTAAGATTAGTTACCTGTTCACTGGCTGTAACATGGTACACGAGAACTGGAAAGAATAAGAGCAGCTTTAATAGACGAAGCATTGCATTAGAAATGGCTTTTTTCCAAGTTCAGGATCTATAGTTTTCGTTAAATCGCAAACCGCTACTCCCTGACGTCATTTCATGACACCATTCGTAACACAAGAAATAAGCGTAATCGAAATATTTATTTTATTCACGTGAACATGATTCAGCAGATTATTATTATCTCATTTCATCACGTCGACTGGTCGGTCTCTTTGCCGCTCTCTCATGGGATAATATTCCGACGCCCGTCAGCCCTGGACAAGCTGGGCGCTGTACTGTTCCAACATGGTGAAGCAGTTTATTCGCTGGTACTACCAACGGGCCAACATTATTTCCCAACGCTAGCTGTCACTCCGGGACGTATTGGACAACGATTGTGGACTGTCACCCGCGCCGACGACTAACTCTTCGATTATACCATGATTCAGCAGAGATTTTCTTCATCTTACTCTGAAGACTGAATAAATTGATATGAATTGAAATTGAGATTGAAAAAAATTGAAAGAAATGGGAGGAGCCTGAATTGCGCCTTTGCATTAAAAACTGCGCCTACAGGTTCATGCATTACTTAAGAAAATAGGCTTAGTTTTTAAGGCTTCACACGGAGGCGGAGCGCGCATAGCGCGAAGCCGACTGTGGCTCGCTTCGAAAAAACTGAGCCACAGTAAAAAATTCGTCAAATAAATGAAATACTTGACATAAAAGGCATTTAGTTTCAAAAAGTGGACACTAATAACACTATCAGGTCGCTCTAAACGATTTGCAAACTTGATACGCGTAGCGAAAAAATCTGCGAAATGTATTTCCCAAAAAAAAAAAAAAATTAAAGGAGCACACTGTGCGTAGGCGTGGGCCTCGACGCCTCGGATTATTCCAAACCTTTAAAAAGGTTTCTAAAAAAAGTAAGAAAATAAAAAGAATAAAAAAAGTTTCGAATCAAAAAGGGGATTTTTCAAATGTGTTATCTTTCTGTTTCTCATGTGACCGGAAAAAGTTTTTCACGTCGAATCTAATTTTTATAAATTGGAACGTAAAAAATGAATAAAATGATATGGCTGCGTGCGCAAGTTTTGCAAATGAAGATGATGTCATAGGGATGACGTCAGGGAGTAGCGGTTTGCGATTTAACGGGAAGTAGAATCTATTACGTTTTTTTTTGCTCGATTTTCATTTATCAGAAACATCGAGTCAATCTCCATTCCATTCTTCTTTTCCTTCAGCGTTTGTCCCGACCGGTTACGGGGTCCGCATTTTGAAAATGTACTTCTTGGGGGATGGTGAGGTAGTTCGCATCCCGGGGTTGGATCCAGCCGACGTATGGCCCGCTCTTCCGAATTCATCACGCCATTTCGCCCTGTCTACCGCCTGGTCTGAATGAAGACCAGTGTAGCCATTCCCGACGCGACCAATTTCAACAAGCTTCCAACTTTTTATACGATAAATACACATTTATTTTGCGTAAAATCTAGAAAGCGAAAACAGTTGGGAAGAAAATGAAGGCAGATCAAGCGGCTGCAGAAGCCACTTTGGGAGGACAAGTTATTGAATCTTTTTCGTCGCACACCTCGCAATATTCAGGACAAATTACAGTCCTCTCGACCGAGTAGGGCAAATCGCCCTGAAAAAGGATAGAATTCGAAAGTACGGAACTCTCACATTTATCTTTGAGAACCGGGTGGCGTTGTGAGCGGCCAGCGTGTGGTAGTGATGACCGTCTTGGAAAGTCTGGAAATAATTCTGGAGCTTTATGAGTTCTCAGCAGGTCTTAGCTTTAAAAGAGAATTTGGGATTGTCAAGTTAACTTTCTGAGAATTTCAGAGTGGTCGCTCTAGAGTTTAGGAAAACAAATCTCCTAGCATGTCCCGTGTGGGGACCGCTTTTGCAAGCTTCCAAGGGCCCTCAAGGCTGTCCTTATAGGGACCACTCTGGACTTCTATTTAAAGACTTTTCCAGAAAAAATTTCACTTCACTAAGCTTGATTCGTTGCCCGGGATTGTCACAAAAGTAGTGTTTCCCTTCAGAAACAAAAGCCACTTTGCCCCCGTTGCACTTTATCTGGAACAAAATGTAGTTGATCAATTTTTCTACCTATTCTTGTAAACCATGTAACATTGTGGCGCAGTTACCGGTTCTTTCATGGTAGTAACCCCAGAGTCTCCAATCAACTGAATGTTGAAAAGGCCGTCGTGTTCCAAGCACCGGTAGTCCTTGAACTGTATTTATAGGGAAAAAGTAGCATAGATTTTTGATTTATAGTTTGATTTATAGAGGAATTCATATAAGTTTCGTTTATGAGGAAAAAAAAATTTTTTTTCTTCACCTCATTTCTCGGGTACTTTCGGCACGTTGTAATCTGAATTATTCAAATACCCATCAGAACTTCATTTCTTTTGACAAACCCAGGGCATTCTGCACCTGCTGTAAGTCACTTTTTTGTATCCCAATGGCCCGTAGTGAGATTTTCGGCCTGGATGACATTTTGTGAAGAAACTACTGAAAGAGTTCTTCTTTTTTTAATCTCCCAGAAACTCGAATTTACAAGCTGTCTCCCTTATATTCTGCAAAACGGCACGACTTGGCGACGAAACAAGGATTTTTGTCTTCGAATAATGGAGGATAGGGTTCGGCTTTTCTGAATGATCAAACAGACTGTCCGAGGCAACGAGAGACCAAGAGACTCCAGAGAATCAAAGATTCTCCGTGTCTCTGGCGTCTCTTCAGGCTGCTAATGATCTCTAGTGTAGAGCTTTTATAATACTTATCAAAAAGTTGAATTGAAACCCACGAATAGTCCACCTTGTACCATCCAGAATCTTCCATCAAAGCCAAGGAAATTTTCGTTAAAAAACGACTATCTTCGCCGGGAAACGGTTTCATGTATTCGTACTGTAAAAATTGAAATTTCAGCGGATTTTTTGTAGTCATTTTTTCCCGACCTGAAAGGCGGCCACGTGTGCGTTCGCGGTTCTTGGCACGAATTCGCTTTAACCGCCATTGATCGTTTGGAGGCTCCATTATTGCTCTTTTCATTTCTTTTTTGGTTATCTATTGGCTTTTTTTTCATTTCTGCATTCAAAATTAGTAGAATAGATAAAAAAAAGAGCGGTGACCGAGCTTCTCAAATCGTTGGTGACGCTTGAATTGAACTCGTGCCAAGAACCGCGAGCGCACACGCAACGCGTCCCGCCCACTTCTCTGCCTCCCTCGCCTTTCAAGTCGGGAAAAATTGACTACATTTTTGTAGAAGCCTTCTTTGCCGAAAACCAACCGGCAAAAAATCGGCTTCATAATGACCCGTGACGCGTTTTTTATCGTTTTCCAGCTCGATATATTTTAGGTCGGGACAGTGGTAGTAGTGCCGAGCCGCTTCGAGAGATTTTGGAAATGAAATTCCCAAAAATAGCTCGTTTTTCGTTTTATTCGTTTTTATCTCTGGGTAAACTTCGAAACGAGTCGATGTGATGTGATTTTTCCTGAAAATTCAAGCTTTTCTTTGAATGTCTTCGAAAATTTCAAGAAAATAGGTTTCAAAATTAGTTACTTGTAATCTGGATATAATGTGAAAAGTTCGGCCTTCATGTATAATCCGTGGCCCATTTCATGCCGAAGCGTGTCGTACATCGCTTCCATGCCCTAAAAGGTCTCAAAAAATATGGTTAATATAGATAATAGATATAATTTTGTAGAAATTCGCGTTTTCATAGGCGGACTTCTACACTTTTTGAGCCATGGTTCAGAAATTTTGTAGTGAAAACCTTATTGCTCTTAGAATGGCTTGACCAGACCAAAAAAAAAACCGTTCAGCCATTCCAAATGCGGCCATTATTTTAATCACAAACCCCGTGTACTTGTGTTTGTAGCCCATGACGCAAAGCAGCACGTCCAATAGTGATTTCTCCAGAGGTTGGCCTAAAAACCGATTTCTTCGTCACCTATACTAAATTGAAGAGAAACCTATTGGTATTGATATCATAGGTGCAAGGTCTACACTGGGCCCGAACTCTGTCTGGAAGATCTCGGACTTTGATGTGAAAGACGTAATCCGCCTGAAAGTTACAAAAAATTTTAAAAAAAATTTTCGAAGTGTTTTACTCGTTGGAGCGGTTCCTCATAGCAGCCTTTCTCACCATCGCACTGTAGTTTTTTGAATTTGTTCAAAAATATTTTGGTTTCACCTTGAAGTAATTTTTATCTTCTGTAAAGAATGTGCCATTGTCGCAAATCGCCTTTTGACCGTTGCTGAAATTGAATTTTATGATTTTGGAACATGGTAAAAATAACAAATAGGGGTTGAAACTTAGATCGTTTGGTTGGAGTAAATAATTCTCACTGTTTTCTTTTTCTTCGCTACCTTTTATGGGTCTGCCAAAATTCTTTGGTCTTGCTCTTGGGACTGCAAAAAATTTTAGTACTGAATTTGGTGCTGCTCAACTATTTATCACTCGCCTTAGGGATGCTCTTGGAGCTGTCAGAGAACTGACTAAGGAGCGTTTCTGAGAACTGACTAAGGAGGGAGGGTAAAAAAACTCCCTAGCCAGCAAATATTCATTTAAGCTTACAAGCTGTGAGGTTTTCTGTTTTTTGATACCGGATCTATTTTTGCGAACGTAAACTTACATTCGTGGCAAAAGAATCCCCTTCGGATCACGCTGAACTTTGACACCCTCGTACGATTTAATTGCTACCACCACGGAGTCCATCACTCCACGTTTCTCATCTTCCGGCATGCTTCAAAACTCTGATATTATTTCCACCGAATCCTCAAAAACTCGAAATATTCCGGTTCAAAAGCAAAATCGAAACGGAGCGGCTCCCAGGGAACTTCGGCTGAACTCTTTTCTCTCAGAGACCCTGTCGGCTTGTACGTTTCCCAGTTTATGGCCTCAAATAAGGTCCGTTGAAATTGAAGGAAGAATGGAAAGAACTTCATCGCTGGCTGTCACTAGACTGAAGAGAAAATGAGACATCAGGAGCAACCTGAAGGCTTGGAGCATGGTGGTGAAATGGATGATTATTTTCACGTTACTTTTATGTTAGTCATTTTGGTCTTGAAAGTCACATACCTTTTTTCATCTTGCAAACTTCTTGAGCAAACTTCCTTTCTGAATTCAGTAGAAAACTCTGAACAAGAACTTGCTTTTCGAACTTCGAAAAAAAGAGAATACAGGTTTTTTAATTTTCCAAAAAAGACTTCTTGGACGGTCTATTAAGTGCTTCCAAAAATGGTCAAATCCTGTTGGTTTTTTGAATTTTCGAGTGATTTCTTCGCGACCAATTTCAACAAGCTCCCAACTTTTTATACGGAAAATTCTAACCATTAATAGAGAACACATTTATTGTTATCATGCGTAAAATCTAAAAAGCGAAAAGATTTTTGAAGAAAATGAAGGCAGATCAAACGGCTGCAGAAACCACTTTGGGAGGACAAGTTATTGAATCTTTTTCGTCGCACACCTCGCAATATTCAGGACAAATTACAGTCCTCTCGACCGAGTAAGGCGAATCACCCTGAAAAGGATAGAATGCAAAAATACACAAATACGGAAATCTCACATTTATTTTTGAGAACCGGGTGGCGTTGTGAGCGGCCAGCGTGTGGTAATGATGACCGTTTTGGAAAGTCTGGAAATAATTCTGGAGCTTTATGAGTTCTCACTAGGGAACTACTCGGACTCGGGTACGCGTTTCGAGTTGAAACTGTGGTGGCTTGTAGTTCCCTAGTCAGAATATCTTAGCTTTAAAAGAGAATTCGGGATTGTCAAGACTTTCAGGGACCTGAGCAGTCTCAGAGTGGTCCCTATAGGGTTTAGGGAAAAAATCTCCTAGCATGTCCCCAATAGGGGCCACTAACTAAAACCACTTCTACTAGGTTCAGTGATCACTAGAGGGGACCCTGCCCTTATAGGGACCCCTCTGGAGATCCTGTCTCTTGGGTCTTCTATTAAAAGACTTTTCGAGAAAAAAAGCTCACTTCAAAAAGCTTGATTCGTTGTCCGGGATAGTCACAAAAGTAGTTTTTCCCTTCAGAAACAAAAGCAACTTTGCCCCCGTTGCACTTTATCTGGAACAAAATGTAGTTGATCAATTGTCCTACCTACTCTTAGTAAACCTCGTAACACTGTGGCGCAGTTACCGGTTCTTTCATGGTAGTAACCCCAGAGTCTCCAATCAACTGAATGTTGAAAAGGCCGTCGTGTTCCAAGCACCGGTAGTCCTTGAAACTGTATTTTTTTAGGAGAAAAAAATAGCTTAGATTTTTTCGATTGATTATCTGATAAATTTATATACAAGTTTTTTTAATAGGAAAAAAATTCGTTTTTTTCACCTCATTTCTCGGGTACTTTCGGCACGTTGTAATCTGAATGATTCAAATTCCCATCAGAACTCCATTTCTGTTGACAAACCCAGGGCATTCTGCACTTGCTGTAGTGCGCTTTTTTGTATCCCAATGGCCCGTAGTGAGATTTTCGGCCCGGATGACATTTTGTGAAGAAACTCCTGGAAGTGTTCTTCTTTTTTAATCTCCTAGAAGTTCGAATTTACGAGTTGTTTCCCTTATATTCTGCGAAACGGCACGACTTGGCGACGAAACAAGGATTTTTGTCTTCGAATAATGGAGGATAGGGTTCGGCTTTTCTGAATGATCAAACAGACTGTCCGAGGCAACGAGAGACCAAGAGACTCCAGAGAATCAAAGATTCTCCGTGTCTCTGGCGTCTCTTCAGGCTGCTAATGATCTCTAGTGTAGAGCTTTTATAATACTTATCAAAAAGTTGAATTGAAACCCACGAATAGTCCACCTTGTACCATCCAGAATCTTCCATCAAAGCCAAGGAAATTTTCGTTAAAAAACGACTATCTTCGCCGGGAAACGGTTTCATGTATTCGTACTGTAAAAATTGAAATTTCAGCGGATTTTTTGTAGTCATTTTTTCCCGACCTGAAAGGCGGCCACGTGTGCGTTCGCGGTTCTTGGCACGAATTCGCTTTAACCGCCATTGATCGTTTGAGGCTCCATTATTGCTCTTTTTCATTTCTTTTTTTGGTTATCTATTGGCTTTTTCATTTCTGCATTCAAAAATTAGTAGAATAGATAAAAAGAGCGGTGACCGAGCTTCTCAAATCGTTGGTGACGCTTGAATTGAACTCGTGCCAAGAACCGCGAGCGCACACGCAACGCGTCCCGCCCACTTCTCTGCCTCCCTCGCCTTTCAAGTCGGGAAAAATTGACTACATTTTTGTAGAAGCCTTCTTTGCCGAAAACCAACCGGCAAAAAATCGGCTTCATAATGACCCGTGACGCGTTTTTTATCGTTTTCCAGCTCGATATATTTTAGGTCGGGACAGTGGTAGTAGTGCCGAGCCGCCTCGAGAGATTTTGGAAATGAAATTCCGAAAAATAGCTCGTTATTCGTGTTATTCGTTTTTATCTCTGGGTAAACTTCGAAACGAGTCGATGTGATGTGATTTTTCCTGAAAATTTCAAGCTTTTCTTTGAATGTCTTCGAAAATTTCAAGAAAATAGGTTTCAAAATTAGTTACTCGTAATCTGGATACAATGGGAAAAGTTCCGACTTCATGTATAATCCGTGGCTCATCTCATGCCGAAGTGTGTCGTACATCGCTTCCATGCCCTAAAAGGTCTCAAAAAAATGGTTAATATAGAAAATAAAAAAATCTAGTAGTAAAGACTCTAGTGCTCGAAATATAAATTTGTGTAAACTCACCGGAGAACTTTCTATTTCAATTTAATTTGGTGAAGATCATGCTGTATTTATAAAAGATCATGTCGAAAAAATATGCAAAGATAAAAAAATTTTCAGCCATGATTCGGAAATTTTGTGGTGAAAACCTTCTATCGCCATTAGAATGGCTCAACTGTGCGCCAGACCACAAACATTGCCAAAGTCGGAAGTGTGGAAAACGGGTGCAAAATGGCCACAAAAGGGTTTCGCGGCCTTTACTGACCCTTTCATTATTGGTGGGCTGAAAAGCCTCAGAAGGGATGCAAAAAGGGTGCTGAAAGACTCGGCCATTGATGATTTCCTATTTTTTTTTTACTGTAGCACATTTTGTTTCATACACAGTCACTGGTAAAGATTATTCTCAATTTGAAAAATTTTGTATTTCTGAAAAGGGTCCAAAAAGGGTGGATTAATGACGACGACAGGACGGAAAAAGGCAGTAAAATTGCCAACCGTTTAGGACGAATTAATAGAAACTTTTGCATCCATAACGGACGGCCAAAGAGTCCTTCCGACTTTGCCTATGAAAACCGTTCAGCCATTCCAAATCCGGCCATCCCGCGACGTAAACTGTATTTGACAAACCCCGTGTAATTGTGTTTGTAGCCCTTGGCGCAAAGCAGCACGTCCAATAGTGATATGTCCGGAGGTTGGTCTGAAAAGTCGATTTTATCTTTACCCATATTTGAAGAGAAACCTATTGGTATTGATATCATAGGTGCAAGGCCTACACTTGGCCCGAATTTTTTCTGGAAGATCTCGGACTTTGATGTGAAAGACGTAATCCGCCTGAAAGTTACGAAAAATTAAAAAAAAAAGTTTCCAAGTTTTATACCCTTAGGAGTGGTTCCTCGTTGCAGCCTTTCTCGCCATCGCACTGAAGTTTTTCATATTTATTCAAAAATATTTTGATTTCACCTTGAAGTAATTTTTATCTTCTGTAAAGATTGTTTTATCGTCGCAGATCGCCCTTTGACCGTTGCTGAAATTGGATTTTATGATTTTTGAGCATGGAAAATAACCACTTGGAACTTACTGGGAAACGTTTCTTGGTCCCTACTTTTCATGAAACTTTGCTGAAGTGTTCTTCAGGGTCTCCTGATTAAAGAACAAGAAGAAAACTTTCCGAAATAGATCACCTTTTCGAGTTATGAAGCTTCAAAGTCCTCAAAGTACGCAAATTATTACTAGAAAGCGCTATTTTGAGCTTTTGAAGCGGTTCAACTCAATCACTAAGAATAACTGCCGAGATAAACGCGAGACGCTGGCGGTACATTGACGAGCTCGCAAACATCTCGCTTTTTTTCTCGCGCCGGTCTCGCATTTTTCTGGGCGCCAGCTCGCATTTCTCTCGCATTTTGAAAATTTCCGAAATGCAAGATAAATGCGAGGTCGCGCCTAGAAAAAAGCGACATGTTTGCGAGTTCGTCAATGTACCGCCACCGACCTCGCTTTTATCTCGTCAGTTATTCTTAGTGATAATGAGATCTATTGCGAGAATTTTTCTTCTTGTTTTGCAATAAGAAGGTCCTAAAGTACACGGCTAAAAAACATTCCCTAGTTAGAAAGTTTGGTTGAGATAATTTAAAAAAAAAAGGATCTATGAAGCAAATAATTTTCAAGACTATTCTTTCTTGAACAATTCTTCTGCTTGCTGTCACAATTTTTGGTTATTTTTTTAGGTCTTGCTCTTGAGTCTTAGTAGTGCGTTTGGGGACACTCTTGGGGCTGTCAAAAAAAACTCCCTCCAAAATTTATTTTTGCAAACTTATTTTGTTGTGAACTAACATTCGTGGCAAAAGAATCCCCTTCGGATCACGCTGAACTTTGACACCCTCGTACGATTTAATTGCTACCACCACGGAGTCCATCACTCCACGTTTCTCATCTTCCGGCATGCTTCAAAACTCTGATATTATTTCCACCGAATCCTCAAAAACTCGAAATATTCCGGTTCAAAAGCAAAATCGAAACGGAGCGGCTCCCAGGGAACTTCGGCTGAACTCTTTTCTCTCAGAGACCCTGTCGGCTTGTACGTTTCCCAATTTATGGCCTCAAATAAGGTCCGTTGAAATTGAAGGAAGAATGGAAAGAACTTCATCGCTGGCTGTCACTAGACTGAAGAGAAAATGAGACATCAGAAGCAACCTGAAGGCTTGGAGCATGGTGGGGAAATGGATGATTATTTTCACGTTACTTTTATGTTAGTCATTTTTGGTCTTGAAAGTCACATACCTTTTTTCATCTTCCAAACTTCTTGAGCAAACTTACTTTTTTGAATTCAGTAGAAAACTCTGAGCAAGAACTTGCTCTTCGAACTTCGCAAAAAAGAGAATACAGGTTTTGTAATTTTCCAAAAAAGACTTCTTGGACCGTCTAACTATGTCCAAGGAAACGTCACCAAAATGTTTTTTATGCAGTTTGAAAATTTTTCTCCCCTTTCCTAGCCCCTTCCCTTCTAACTGATCAACGTTCAATTTTTTCTTTTTATTCTTTTTCTATTTTCGTGATTATACCCACGTTTTTTTTTCACTTTGTAGGGATCAACCCCCCAAAGAAACGTGTGAAAACAGATTAGCCCACTTCTTTCGTATTTTGTGGACATTTTTTATCTTCTCGGGATTTTCTTGACGCGAAAAAAAAATGTTTGCACCTGCTGCCTTTTCGATTAACTTTTTTTCCATTAAGTGCTCTCTGAAATCAGCTGCCCCTGATCTCGAGGTTTTTTTTCTTGGAATTCTGCTTTTCATTTCATTTCCGCGAAGGGAAGAGAGTAGAGATTATTGACCGGATTTTTAGACAAAAAAATGTAGTGATATGATTATTTCAGTTGAGTTCATTGAGAGATTATTTGGTGTGGATTTGTAGCTTGGTCATTAATATTCAGGGAAGATAGTCGCTGAGATAAATCAAGCATACATATCTCATTATTTTTATTAAAATCGTTTGAAAGAAAAACATCTGAAACTACTGGGAAAATTTTTAGTGGGCACTATAGAGGCTCGCCAAGGACTACTTGGAGAGGACACTGAAGTGGCCACTAAACCCACCTCTATAGTGGCCACTGTTTTCCGTTTTAGTGGCCACTTCAGTAGTTTTTCATCCAGTATTCCTTCCAGTTACTCTGATAATATTAAAACAATCAGATTGGACCAGTTATGTTGATGCATTGACCCCTAAAGTGGCCACTAAGATTCTTAGTGGTCTAGTAGTAGCACTTAGACCTCTATAGTGGCTACTAATTTTCAATTCCTTAAGTGGCCACTAATTTGACTACTATGGTGGCTACTAAAAATTTTCCCAGTACATAAAATTGTCAATAGAGCACAATAGCTTTTTTATTCAAATTTTTGTCCCCTCCGAGTCATTTCCCATTCCGCAAAAACTACACTTATTCCAAAGAAAAAGGTACCAATCACGCTCCAATGAACACTTCTATAATCTTCCTTTGTCCGAAACTTTTTCTTTGGACTTCCCCGTCTAGGAGCCTTGGTTTTGGCATAAAAAAAACGAGGAATGAAGAGCCAGAAATTGCATTTTCCGCATTGGCTGGCCCACAAGACAAAGGACTTGCCTTCTGCCTATAAATACATGGCGAAATTGGCTTTTCCACACAATTTACGGCTTTTTTTTGCTCAGTCTGTGTGTACCCTAGGTGAAGTAGGAAGTCTGAAAGGCAGCGAAGATTAGAGATCATTTCTCAAATCTAATGGTTTTTGGCAGGTTTTCCCCCTGGTGCTAGAGGAAAAGGAGATAAACAAAGAAAAAAAAATGAATGTAGTTTGGGATGAAAATATTTTCTCCATTCATTATCATTCCCACCGCGAAAAAAAATCTGAAACATTTTTTTTTGGTTCATTCTCACATCTAGTTTTCAATTTTTCATGAAGTTCAAGGACTTATTGAAAATCACAAATTTTAGATAAAAACCCACTGAAAAAGCATTTTCTCATGAAAAAAACATTCCAGCTTTTTTTCCCGGCTCACTAGATTAGGAATACGATGAGCCTGCTTTTTCGGCTTGCCCTTGGGGCTATTTATTAATAGACTCGAAGTTCTTTGTAAGAATAAAGATGTTTGGACGCTTTTTGAAGTCCTTTCGAACAAACGGCAGGAGAATGAGTGAAGCAATGCGGTCGCGTCGCGGTTTTCCATTATTATAGGTTTCTTCAACGCTGTTTAATCAATAATCAATCAATCAAATCATTTATTCTGTTGTCCAGTCAGATATAATCGACTAGGCGGTGAACAAGAACTTTAAAAGCTATAACGAACAACTGCGTTTGGCGAACTAGAAGTCCCAGAGTGAAGTCGAAAGAGTTGAAAGCCTGGTCCTACGGTCCGTCGCCTCGTTCTTCTGCGCGTAGTCCATCCAGTTGCGCCTTGACGAACTCAGAATGTAGTGTATGTTGTAGCTGGAGTCCGGAGTCCGAGCTCTATGTTGAAGTCTCGAAATGAGAGCGACCACTTCGAGTGAACGGAATGAGAAATTGAGATTTAGATTTGATTGAATCTGATTTTTCTTCTGCTTGACTTTTTTCTACAAGAAAAGACTAGATATTGAAAATTTTTGATTTTCCAGATTCCATATGAGGATACAGCCTTTTTAGACAACTTTTTTGGAACTCTATCTCGATAATATGTTTGATTTCACGATTTTCTACATCCTAACTTTTTTTTTTCACCTACTAGATCACTCTAGCCCTCTGGTGAAGTAACTTTGGAAACTCAGAAAATAAAATCTCCCTGAAGGGATATTGAATATGCTCTAGTGGACACTTGATAACTTCAAAAATGGTGACTGATCAATTTTGAAGCGAAAAATTTTTCCAAGAATTTTTAATCTTCAGAAAGACTGCACTTTTGTCACTTTCCTATCTTTCTTTCTTAATCCGCATTTAGATTGTTTTTTTCAACATTAATCACTTTTAAATGATCAAGCTTCATCCCTAGAAGCTTATCAAAGATCTGAAAGATTTGGAAAAGAAAATGGGAAAATTTTTGATTTCAAGTTCATGTTAACTAAAGATCAGCTCGTTTTCCAATTTTTCCATTTTGCTAGAAAGAATCTGACCGAATCCTCATACTAATCACAAAAAAACTCGCTGAGCTTTACTTCTTAACACCGGTTTAAAGGATTTTAAAACATCTCAATGAATCTATTTTGCGCCCGTGACATCCTCCGCATTTTGCAGATGATCCGACGTTCTCGACAGAGTTGGCGACGCGGCTCGCCGAGCTGATCCGAGCCCATCCCTGCGTCTGGGATTACTCCTCGGCCGACTTTGCCGACCGACGACTGTGTGACGCCGCTTGGAAGCAAGTCTGCTCCGACGCCAACGTTAACGGTATGAACTTGTTGATGATGACGTCATGAGTGGGATTAGAACATCGAAGGGTTATGATGAGTTCACTCGAAAAGCCATTGCCAAAATGAAAAGTCGCAGCGAAGGAACTAATGATGACGTCAATTTTGAGCCATTCCAAATGCGACCACACTTAAGCGATGATCGGCGGAACTCTCGGTGTACTGATAGATGATGGGAAAACTTGTAGAGTCATTAAAAATAAGATAACCGGTCACAAAAAATTTAAATTTCCTGCTGTCACTTCGGGAATCATTCCAAATGCGACATTAGGTGTTGCCGAAGCGATTTTTGGCCCCGTCACTGTTTGAGCCATTCCAAATGCGACATTAGGTGTTACCGAAGCGACTTTTGGCCACGTCATTGTTCAAGCCATTCCAAATGCGACATTAGGTATTACCGAAGCGATTTTTGACCACGTCATTGTTCAAGCCATTCCAAATGCTACGTTAGGTGTTAGCGAAGCGATTTTGGCCCCGTCACTGTTTAAGCCATTCCAAATGCGACAGTATGCGAATCAAATTCCAATAAAATCGCTTCAAGACCCAATCCAAATGCGACACCAAGTAAGATCAGATGTAGTTCGAGTGGCGTCATTGGCGCTCCAAATATTGAAGATTTTCCGATGACTCCATTCTCCCCTGAAGGCATATAGCACGTGGTGGTAATATGGTTCATACTTCTTGGTTTTTCTCACGATGACGTCAGCGTCATAAGCCATTCTGAACGCGGCAACATGAAGTTAATAAAGTATTGATGACGTCATCCTAACTTGATGGACTTCTTGTCAAACTTGGAACGGCTTTTTCCACTCCTTGGAAAGAGAGAAAAGAAAAAAAAGGGAACGGAGAATTTCTAAGTGCGAATGACGTCATCCGTTCCCATAAAGGTTCAAGTGGTCGTTATAGGGTATTTTTGTGCTTTCTGAATTGGGACAATTATTTTGCATGTTTATTTTCAAGGGGTCACTTGAGGGATTTTACAAGTGTGATTTGAGTATTCAGTTCTTCTTTTTTCAATTTGGATGAATTTTGGATTTACCTGGCTTATCAGTATTTTGGTACAAGCTGTCGCCAATATTTGAGAATTTTTCGAGAACCAAGTTTTCTTTTTTTTTTTCACTTATCCCTCAATTTTTTTTCAATCTTTTCTGTCCATTGAACACTCAGACCAATGCACAAAGAGCAAAGCCAGGAGACAAGGAGAGAAAAAAAAATTGTTTGAATATTCGATTGGACGAAGAAATTGCCGAAACTCGACCTCTTCTGGCGACTTGATTGCTCGGCATCGGCTTACTTCTTTTTTGCCGACTTTTTCTTGAGCCTTGAAGGTCAAAGAAAAGCAGGGAAAGTCTCGGTCGCACTTAGAATGGCTTGACGCGTTGCGATTAATATTTAACCTTCTGGAAGCTTTTTCACATTTTCCGATGCCCCAAGCGCAAGTCGGTTTGTGGTCAGGCGCAAAAAGAGGACACCTCGAGCTATTTTTAATAAGGAATATAGTTTTCTAAAGCTTCTAACTTGGAAGATTCAAAAAAAAGTGCAGATCGATTTGTATAAATGTTATCCCCCCCATCAAATTCTTTCTAAGGTTCTTTTTTTTCTGCGTGTAGCTTTCTACGGATGCCCCGAGGCACCAAAAAACGACTGAACCTACTTTTCTACCCCGTAAATAGCCAGCCAAAATGATAAATGCCCAGTTTTGATCTATCAACTATCAACTACCATTTTCCGCATTTTTGAGTGCTCCAAAGCTCGGAAACCCCCCCTATAAAAATTGACGTCGACTAGAACGTTTTTGAAATGCGAACGGGGCCATGAAAAAATAAATAGAGAGCCGGAACACGACATCACTTGATTGCCACAAAGTGGTTTTGGGTTTTTTGTTTCCTCTTTTTTTGGGTAATCCGAGTCGAAAAGAGAGCGAAAAGTTTGCTCCAAGTGCAATTTGAGACTTAGAAAAAAAAAATTATCCGTTTAAAGTTTGCATGGATTGAATCGAGTTTAGGAAAACTTTACCCAATGGATTTTTGAGTAAATTGAACGGAACAGGGATTTTTTTCTAAGGCAGAATGAACCCTTGGAAGCTTTCCATAAAACCAGGAATTTAAAAAAAAATATTAAAGCGGATTTTTCTGTGAACTGAGATGTGCAGGAATAAGAAAAATGCTATAAAAAAAGTGATTTTTTGACCCCCCCTGAGAAAAATTTTTATTTTAATTTAATTTGAAGAATGTCAGGAATTGATTGAAAAGAGAATATTGGTTTGAAATTTTCCACCTGGACTAGATTGGAATATATTGAAAATTCAGAAAATCATTGAGAAGTTTGAAATTTATCAGAATTAATGAAGCTACATGTTGAATCGAGTATTTGAAGAGCAAGAAAAATATTAACACGATTTTTGTTTCTAGTTCATCTCCCTTAGATAGTAATGCGCATAATATTTTACCTTTTACCTTTTTACTTACCTTTTTTACATTTTTTTACCTTTTTTCACTCGTCCATTTTTCAAATTTAACCTTTCCAAAAGTGCCTAGCAATAACCATTTTCCCAGATTTTGCACCTCAAAGCCTCCCCGCCCTGACGTCACTTTGATCCAGCAAAGCGAGAAAAAATGCATGCGAGAAAACCTCACGTGTTTTTTTTTGCCTTCAAGGCTTTTCCCCCTTCGAATACCTAAAAAAGGGGCCTCCAATTATTCCTTCACTTTCCCTTCACTAACCAGGAAAATCCGGCTGTTTGGAAGGAAGCCAAAAGAGCCAAAAATCAACTGGAAAACAGCCAACAGAACAATAAAATTAGCATCAGATTACCGAATTTAGAAGCAAAATACGCGAGGCCTAATGCTTTTGTTTCGTTGTGCGGAGCAAGTTTTTTAGAAAAATAGGTTTTTTTGTCCAGTCTTTTAGTTTTTTTTAAAGTTCAAACCGAGGTCTTGAGTTGAGTTGTACTTTTGAAAATTGGTCAGGCGTTTCCGGCGTTTCGAGCTGGACTTTAGAAGGTCTGAAAACTTCAAAATTGCTCATAGCAAAAAAATCCTTGAAAGTACGCTCTATTGTCAATTTGCATGGTGCCTGAATTCTTGAAGGGTAAACAGAAGTTAGAAAAAAAAACGATCTGAAAAAATTATACCCGATTTCTAAGCTTCAAGGCCGGATTCAGCTATTTTTGGCCCATCCGGAAACAAAAAGAAAGGAAGAAAAAATAGCCGCCAAGGCTCAATGTTTCTATGCTCCAAGGCTAAATTTAGCTGTATTTTCTTATTTCTCTTGACTGCAAAGTATTCCTCGGACGCTCTAGTGACCACCTTTAGTAGCGTTAGCACTCTTAAGTGATCCCTAGAAATGCTCAGAAACATTCGAAGTCCGATTTTTCGTTCACAACAAAAATGGAAGTGGAGCAGAAATCGGCTGGCGAACAGCCAAGTCGATCAAATTAGCATGAAATTACCGCATTTTCGGGCAACAAAGACATGGATCGCTGCCCTAATTTACTTGTTCCGTTGGAGCATTTTTTTGAGTTGTCTTTGAAGTTCTGAATGGCAATGATGTCAAAATTGAGGCTTGAAAAAAATAGCCGCGTTTGCACGGAAAATACTTGGCAGAAAGCTGATAAATGAACATTTTGAACGATTTCTCTATGATAATAAAAATTTTTCCCAGCTTTTTTTGTGAATAGGCGATGGGGCGCATAGTCTTTGGTTGATGCGGCGGTTTTTATCAGCGAATTTTTTTTTGGCTTCTTTTTCATTCATTTGCAACCTTTGAACCGAGACTAGTTTAACCATAGAGCATAAGGCCCAATTTCAAGCGGAATTATTTTCTCAGCTTTAT
Source organism: Caenorhabditis auriculariae (assembly GCA_904845305.1). Classification (NCBI taxonomy): domain Eukaryota; kingdom Metazoa; phylum Nematoda; class Chromadorea; order Rhabditida; family Rhabditidae; genus Caenorhabditis; species Caenorhabditis auriculariae. The sequence goes on from CAJGYM010000029.1 coordinate 715,448, forward strand.
TTTTTCCCTAATTTAGTAAACTTAAGGCTTTGAAAGAATTCATTTTTGCCCCGGAACGCAACTCCTCGATTTATTGAGGCTATTTTTAAGTCCCAAGAACCCAAAACTCCAGAAATAGTTTTCCAGACACTCTCGAGTTTAACTCAAATCGCCGGAAGTGCATGACCAATTCGAAAAAAAGTACAACTCGAGACACGAAAAACAACAATTTCGGGCCTCATCCAGTTCAAAGTTTTAGGACTGGACAATTTGAATCCGAATTTTAGCTTTTCCTTGCTCAGCACAACGAAACAAAAACATCAAGCTCCGTGTATTTCTTTCTAGAATCGGTGTCCTGATGCTAATTTTATTGTCCTGTTGGCTGTTTTCCACCTGATTTTTGGCTCTTTATTACTATAGTGGGGATGGGGGTGCCGCCAACTTTCTGAAAACCTTCTGATTTCAAGCATTTTAGCCAGGATATGGCAAATTTTCCCCTGATTTCATCATTTTTTTCATCATCAAGAGGGTTTCCCTTGAAAAGGGCACCAGGACTTTTTGACTCAGAGGGTTACTATTAAATTTAAACCATAAAAAACTATCGATTATCATATCATTTTCACCAAAAAATCCATGAAAAACATCATTTTTCGATGAATAAAAAGCAGCCCTCATTTCGGCTCTCTATGATTCTGCATTACAGGGGGCATCAATAAAATACTGAATTTTGAAGAATTTCAACATTAATAATTGGTGAGCTTCAAAAATGATTTACCAAGTCTAACAAATATTGATCTTGAAGAACCTGTCAATGGGTTGAAACTCGAAAACTTCCGCGGTGTTTTCATGTGAGATACTTTACCGGATATGATAAAAGATGAAAAAAAGCATCGTCATCAAGGATTTCTCATCACCTGTTCAATATTTGACAATTCTAAGATTCATTAACTGAACAACAATAAAAAACGGAATACGGAATCAATTCATTTGTTCTCACTCTGATTCTGCTTCCGCCGAATTCGGCCTATTAACCTCCAAAAATCATTCATTTCTGTAAGGACCAAATCCAGAAAGAGAGGTGTTGGAAGTTTTTGAGTTTCAACCCATTGACAGGTTCTTCAAGATCAAGATTTGTTAGACTTGGTAAATCATTTTTGAAGCTCACCATTTATTAATGTTGAAATTCTTCAAAATACAGTATTTTATTGATGCCCCCTGTAATGCAGAATCATAGAGAGCCGAAATGGGGGCTGCTTTTTATTCATCAAAAAATGATGTTTTTCATGGATTTTTTGGTGAAAATGATATGATAATCGATAGTTGTTTATGGTTTAAACTTATAGTAACCCTCTGAGTCAAAAAGTCCTGGTGCCCTTTTCAAGGGCAACCCTCTTGATGATGAAAAAAAGGATAAAATTGCGCGAAAATTTGCCATATCCTGGCAAAAATGCTTGAAATCAGCAGGTTTTCAGAAAGTTGGCGGCACCCCCCAGACCCACTATAGTAGTCTCTTTGGCTCCCTTCCAAACAGCCGATTTTTCCTGGTTCGGAAGATCTCCTTTTAGGTATTCGAATAAGCCTTTTTTGAAGAACACGTGGGAAATAAAAAGGCGCATGCGAGAAAAGCTTTTTTTTATGATGTTCGGATGATGTCAAAGCGTCTTTGCAGTGGAAAGTAGCTACGTTTTGCAGGACTTTTTATTTTTATGGAAAATATTAAGAGTGGCTGAAAAAAGCCGCTTTAGGAGGGGTCTTGTGTGCTCTATTGATAATAATTGGAAAAAAGGAAAATTCTGCGGGAATCTGTGGTTTTTCTCAATTAGCACTAGAGCGCAGATGTTTTTCTGATTTAGGCGGCTTTGATTTCTCAAAGACTTTTCTATTTCTTTCCAAAAAATGACGTGCCAGAAACAACTCTTTGGTTTTTTCAAGTATTGGCTTAAAAAAAGCTTCTTTCCCGTCCGTTTTTCAAAATAAATTATTCCTCTGTTTTTTTCGGACTACTTCCTGTACTCAATTATTACTCACTTGGAAACTAAAAATAGAATTTTTGAAAAAAATTTCCTCATTTGGTATGGAATTCGTATCACAGATTCTAGATTATCCATCCAAGGGTCGCTGGTTCGGATCCTGTCAAGGGCGAGCGTTTTTTTGCCATTTTTAGAGTCATTAAATCTCGTGATTTTGAAAGGTTTAAGTGTGAGACAAGGTCAGAAGGCGTTCAATTTTCATTATTTTAGTGGTGAAAGTTTTGGGCTATAAGTAGACGGCTTCTTGGTTCGACTCCAGTCGATGACAATATGTTTGCAATTTTCATTTTTTTTTTTCTTACCAAGTTCCCTTTTAAAATATATCCCCACAAGGTCCCCTAATGGTCTACATCCATAAGGAACAACCTCAAAAATCATCGGCAAACATGTGATTTTCTTTCTTTATTTAGAGAAAAGGGAAAGAAAGAACCTGAGACGCTTTATTGGACCCTCAGGATTTCTCTTATGGCGACAACAACCCTTATTTTATTTTTTTTTATTTTTGTTCTGCCTTGCGCACTCTGTTTATGTTTCCTTTCGGCTATTTATAGGCAGAATGGAGAAGAAAATGAGAATATAAATAAATGACGTGCGTGTTAGACAATGGTTTCCGGTTACAAGAGAGTCTGGGAAAATTGGATTATAATGCCCTTTTTTCCTTGTTTAATTGGCATTTTTGCAAGAATTCTATATTTAGAGCTTCTTCCTTACTGAAGAGCCAAATTTAGAAGTTCTGAAAAAATTGGAAACTTCAGAGCTACAGTAGCGGGAAGGTCATTTTACTTTGCGGTTGGGAATTTCCTGAAAATAAGCCGGAACACATTTTGATGTACCAGAAAAAAATTCTGAAAGTCTCAACCTGCAAAATTCCCTAGTTTTCGAAAAATAAGGGCCTAAAGTCTGCAAACAGAATCTACAGTAACCCTTAACTTTTTAAAAAAATTACAGTACACATCAGAAAAGCTCAAAATTCCGAGGTTTATTATCAGAAACCATACAAACTATACCAAAAAGTCAAAATTTGCAGAAAGAAATTAATTTTTTTATTGGTCTTCTTGGTTTTTTTAACGATTCCCTGACACGCAAAATGTCTATTAGACTGCAAAAGGCCTTTTATTAACTTTAGTATTTTTGGATTTTTCCATGATTTCTTGGTCAATCGAAAAAGTTTTTTTCGAAAAAGAACTATTTTTAAAAAATGGAAAAATCTTTAAGAATCCTTTTTGTTCTGAAAATTGGAATTTTCAATTTTTTTCGCCAAACTAGAGTGGATAAAAGCTCATCTTTTTTTCTTTTTTTATCGCCCGGAAAAAAACAATTAATTTTTTTATCCCATCCATTATAAATCCCCTCAACGGAAATTGTCATTGTGACACTTTAATTGAATATTTTTCTATACACAATGATGTCGATTTCAAGATTTATCATGATATTTTGACTTTTCTAGTTCCCTTTTTGCATGTTCCGGAGTAAGAGTAATCAGATTACTTACCTGGAATCGGTGCACCTGACTTTTTCATCCAATTTGGATGATTTCATTAGGAAACCGCGTGATTTAGCAGAAAAAACGAGGCGAAAATGCTCGCCCTTTGTAGTCTAGTGGTTAAAGATCTTGATTATCAGTTCAATAGTTTTTGGTTCGGATCCTTTTGAGAACATACTTTTTTTGCAATTTTTTTTTTGACTGCGCTTGAGAAACAAGACCAGGACTCGTTTTGCCCTGTAGTCGAGTGGCGAAAAATGTTGGTTATTGTCCCAGGGGTCGCTGGTTCGGATCCTAAGCAGGGAGAGCTTTTTTGCCATTTTAAATCTTGGTAATTTCGAAAATGCTCTGGAAAACGGGGCCTGATGTAACATTTCCTAGCTTTTTTCTAATGGTTTAAGTTCTTAGTTACTCCTTCAAAGGTCCTTGGATCGAATCCGGCCTAGGGAAAAGTTTTTTTTGCCATTTTCTCGTTTTTGACAATTTTTAGAGGTTTCCATGTCTTTTTTCCCATCTAACTATCATAGTGATAAGAGGGAGGCTATGATTTTTCATTTAGTCAACGGGTTTCAACTTTGACCCACCTATCTAACGGTCCCTGGATCGAATCCGGCCTAGGGAAAAATTTTTTGCCATTTTTACGACATCCTGTTTTTGCCAATTTTCAAAAGTTTTCATGTTTTTTCTTCATGCAATTATCGTAGTGATAAAATGAAGGGTCTGATTTTGCATTTAAAACTTTTACGTGCCAATCTAAAGGTCCCTGGATCGAATCCGGCCTAGGGAAAAGTTTTTCGCCATTTTTACGACTTTCCCGTTTTTGACAATTTTCAGAGGTTTTCATGTTTCTTTCTTCATGCAATTCTCGTAGTGATAAAATGAAGGCTCTGATTTTGCATTTAAAACTTTTACGTACTAATCTAAAGGTCCCTGGATCGAATCTAAAGGTCGTACGAATCTAAAGGTCCCTGAATCCACGGAAAATTTTTTTTTTGCCCCTTCTTCTCGTTCGAAGATTATTTGGCAATCAGCCAGAAGTGTCCGTCCGCAGTCAACGACCTCGTGCTAATACTTGTCCGATTGTGTACTACTTCGCCAAAAACTTGTTGAAAAGAAATGGGATTTTTGCCTCTTACCGTAATCGTTCGAGCCAAAAGAGCGTACTTGACGATGGGAACGAAGAGAATTTCCCTCGAGGCTTTTTATGATAAATATACGTCTTTTTTTGTTTACGACCCAATATTTTGTTGACAAAACGCGTGAGTAATCTTCGAAATTTTGAGAATCGAGTAAGGCTTTTGCGGACTTTGAACCTACAGTACTTTTTTTGAATTTCTCAAAGACTATAGTATCCATTGCGAAAGTTCAAATTTTTTTCGCATTGAACTACTTCCAACTTTTGCCAAAAAATTAATTTTTCATTAGTTTTCTGACTTTTAAGGACTTCATGTCATGCAAAATGGCGATTAGGCCAGGAGTTCAGCTTTTTTGCACCTCATAACCATAAAATTTTGGACTTTTATCAATTTTCAAGACCAGGAAAACATATTTTTCCCTTTTCTTGAAAAAAACGAACAAGTGAAGCGTGAAATTTCAAGAAAAACCTTGCATATCATGAGGAAGTCTTCCCTCTTTTGAAAAGGAAAGGAAGAAAAGTAAGGTTCCCATGAGACGATGGCTTCCGTCGTAGGGATCGCCACCTTCCGCGCGATTTATTCTCTCACACATTCTTTTTTGTTTTTTTCAGAGGTCCTTTTTATTCTCCTGCAAGTTTTGGAAGTAGGTATGAATGTGTGCAGCGAGATGATTTCTTTATAAAAGTGGAAAATTTTAGTTTTTTGAAGGTCTTTTTTGAAGGAATTTTTAAAAGGCCCGAAAAATTTTTCGCAATTTTTTGTAGCTTTGAAGTCGGGAACGAATCTGGATACTCAAAAATAGCAGAAAGATGCTAATCAAGAAAAAATAATTCAGCAAAAACAAATTTTATTCGTTGTGGGATCGAACCTCTGACCTTCTGAATGTGGTATAGCGCTTTTAGCCACTAGGTCAAACTTTCAACTTCTACTTTCCGTTCTTTGAGATCTCGAAAGGGGGAAAAAAGGCTCGATACAAATTTTCCTTTTTTGCTGCCTTTTTACGCCTTTTCATCGGCCCTTATGCACCATTTTTGCTGCCTCTCCCTTTTTCTACCATTTCTCGAGCCTTTAAAACCCCAGAAAAATAGAAGGCACGATAAAGGAACTCTTTTCGCTGCCTTTCTGCGGTCATTTTGCTGCCTTTTAAGGCCTTTTTGCTACCTTTTTGCTGCCCTTTGCTGCCTTTTTGCTGCCTTTCAGCAGCCTTTTTCTACCATTTTGTCCGAGCTTCTAACAATCTACCTGATTCAGCAGCAAGTGTTCGAATTTTAAAAAAAAAATTTTTCAGCTCTAAATCTAAATCTTATCGGCTTTCCAGTAACTACAAAGAACGAGAAAATTGTGGGCCAGATTAATTTATACAAAATAATTCTATACAAAATGACGTTAATCTTCCTTCTTAACATGACTTTTTCCCAATATTTGCTACAACCTCCCACACTTATCCTTCTTTCTCAATTTTTTGCAACTGGACAAAAATCTTGGAGGTCGTTGAACATTTTGGAAGGAAAAGCGCCTTAGGCGGAATTTTTACGTAATGTTTTTGGTTGTTCACAGACATTTTTGCTGTTGTAGTTGTTGTGTTCGTGTGGGAATCTGATCGTTGGGAGATTTTTCTTCTGGTCGTTTTTTTGGGTTGAAAAAATGAGGATTGAAGTTGTGGTGCTGGGAAAAATTCGTCAGAAAATCCGATTTCCAGGGTTTTACGAAGCTTTTTCGGCTCCTAGCAACTTTCAGATGTCATTTTCAATACCAATAACCATTTTGAACTCATTTACATGAAATTTCACTGAAAAATGACTGTTAAAAACTAGTTTTGAGACGTTAGATTGAATTGCAACGAGTTGAGCCATTCCAAATGCGACCAGAGGCTTAGAAAAGAACGCATGTGAATTTTTTTATTGGATTTATCGAATATAGGGAAGCACTGAAGTTTTAATTTCAAAAATCCAAGCTTTGAGAAATTTTTCGATACGCTCATTTTATTTTTTTCATGCTAGAGTTTAAAAAAAGTTAATATTTCTAATATTTCTCAGCCTCTGTACATTTTTTTGACGTATAAAATCATATTTTTGAGGGTTTTTTTGAGTTGTGATGAATTTTTCTACATTTATTTTTGAGCTACTGTGAAAATGCCACTTATAAAAAAATTAATTTTTCAAACTTCCAAATTTTTCCAAAAAAATTTCGGTTCCGATTTATCATTTTTGACTCATTTATAGTCTTTCAACCCTAATTGAAATCTGCTTTTTCCACATAAATTCGAGTGCAAGAAAGCTCAAAACATACCTTATTAGCCATAATAAGCAGTTGCCAAGTTCTTTTTTTCATTTTCGAATGACTAAGAAGAAAATATTGGGTTTCTATTGAAATAAGCTGTTATTTTCAGAATTTTCATGACTCAATTTCGAGCTTTCTTTGGAAAAATGGGTGGGAAAATGGAGGAATCAGGTTGAAGAGGAATTTTGAGAAATTTTGGACTTTTGTGAATAGTTTTAGGCTTCATTCAGGCCCTTTAAAGGAATGAAAAGTGAGATTCATTTGAAAACGTTGATTTTTCAGGCTTTCCTGACCTTTTTGAACGGTTTAGTCTACAAATATTTTATAGGAAAGAAAAAATGGATTTTTAAAAATGAAATTTTGATGTAAATTCAAAAATGTTGTCTATTTTTCCGACCCTTCTAGCGAATAAATTATGTAAATTTCTATTTTAGATTAATTTATCTATTTTTCATTGCCCTTTTCAAACTATTCAGTGCCTCTTACGTATGTTTTTTTAGCTTGAAAAGGCCTATTTTCGAAATTACGTAGTAGTGTAGTAACACATACTCATAACAAACCAAGTTATCATGGAAAAAACAAATCAAATTGGCCTTTCAAAAATAGAATTTTCCTCCCCACGCCGCCTCGTTTTTCCCAACTCGTTTTGCTCTTTACAACTCAAAAAAAAAAAGAAGAATATTGCAAAATCGAGCCGACGCGTCTGATTTGCATTATGCACGCGGGAAATAACTTGGTTTCCTGCCAGGATTCCATCTTTGGTCATCAAGTTTTGGAGGTTTTGGTCCGTGAGATTCGTCCATTATGCAGGTTAATAGTCGAGCACTGAGAGGTTTGCAGTTTTTGAGAATTTTCGGGTTCTAGGTGATTAATTACTAGGTAAGAGGACTCTTTAGGGATCTTCTGAAGAGTCTACAATTTATACAATGTTGAAAAAATATTCAAGTACACAGCCTGAAACGTCTCGACGAGTTTAGCATGAAAAATTGGTAGTGCGGAAAACGGGTGCAAAATGGCCGCTAAAAGGCTTCCGTTTTGCAGCCTTTATTGAGCCTCCCTTTCTTGGTTACTAAAAAGCCTCAAAAAGGGGTGAAAAAGGGCGCAAAAAGGGCGCTGAAAGACTCGGCCATTTCTCCGATTTTATTACTGTAACACATTTTGGTTCATAAAGATTATTTAAAAAATGTTGTGCTTCTCAAAAGGGTCCAAAAAGGGTTGATAAAGGCCGAAGGAAGGACGGAAAAAGGCAGTAAAAAGGCCACCCGTTTAGGGACAATTTTTGGAAAACTTTTTGATCCTTAACGGACGCTCAAAGGGTCCTTGTGACCTTGCCTATGATCAAGTAACCATTTGAAGTACTGATTAAAAAAAACTCATCAAGGGACCACTTCAGAGAAAAAAACATGAATTTTTAGTTTCTAGAATTTCTCAAGTTCCGATCACTTACCTCAAAAAATGTGTTTTTACCTGGAATTAACACTTTTATAAAGTTCATTCTTGGTATCCCTCGAGTGAGCATTGAATGGTGACTATAGAAGTAAGATTAACCTTTTTTGAAAAGATCGAATGGAAAGGTAATCCGGTCAGGTGAATAATACGTTATGAAACGAAGCTAAATTCTTTTCTTTTTCTCTTTTTGTGTTATTCCTTTAAGAAACTCGTTTTCAGAACTAGTGAAACGTTGGAAGTTTTCAGAGGCTACCTGAAAATATTGGGGCATCTTTAGGGGTCACTTGAAGCCGTCTATTGATTGAAAAGTCATTCAAAGCCACCGGAAACTCTACAAAGACTGCTTGAAAAAGAAATTAAAACTCCTTAGAGTTGTCTAAAAACTGTCGGATCTCTAGAAAAACGTGTTGAATTTAAAATAACTGTGTTTAGCTAGATGAACTACTAGAACTACCTCCAAAAATGAACTCGAGACTACGAATTTTCCGACTTTTGAGGGTCCATAAATTTTTTCACAGACCTCGGGGGCAGCTCTTGAGACCGGATTTGAAATCAGCATGAAAAATTATATCTAGAAAATATGGTCGGTGAGACTATTCCCTGGTAAGACGATCCGGAAATACTCTTTTTGAAAGCGAATAACTCTTCCCTAACCCTAAAGCGACCACTTGTAGCAATCAAAAGACAGTTTAACCCTTAAAAGATCACTTGAAGCTTACGAGCTAAAGCGTCACTTTGATAGCGACAAGTTGGTCAACTGCGTCATCTTAACTTTTACGTAGTTCTAAGGAGATCTCTCGAATCTCGGTAAGAAACTACGTCACTTCAAATGACCACTTCAAATAAATCACCAAAGAAATCATCAACTTGAGTGTTTACCCAAGGTCCTCCAAAAAAAAATCCGTTCGGAATCCGCTGGGTTCAAATCCGAAGATCAGCGTTTCCCACACGACACGCCACTAAGCTCCGCCCCCAAGCTCCGCCCCCTCCGAAAAGCCTTCGCCGAGCCAGCAGCCGTGCTCTCATTGTGAACAGCGGCGTCCGCCGAGCCCAGGTGGTGGTGTCTCTAAGCCACGCCCACCGTTTTTCTTCCGAGTACTCCACTTTTTGCACTTCCTGATTGCTGTTGGCTAGAGAATAGTAGTGATTTCTCCTATCATTCAAGGGGTCACTTCACGGTATTTTGATCAGAATTGTAGTGTGACACTCTGATAACTTTCTATCCCTCTGAAGTCTTGAAAAAGGTCATCCCTTAAGTGGCCCCTTACTTGTTCATTTTTCTTAAAATTGTCCCTTAAAGGGACATTTTTAACGACTTTTGGATGACTCTAAGGTTCTCAAAGCGAATATCAAGTTTTAAACCCTAGAGTGACCACTTAAATGGACGCTAAAAGGTTATTAATTACATTATATTGACAAAAATCCTTTTCGCACGGTTTCTAGTGGCTCTTTCCGAACAATTCTTCACACAAATTTCAAAAAAGTTCTCCTTTTTCGGTCGAGAACCCTTGAATGACCACTTAAGTGCATCTCCCATCCACCGAACAACTCTGTTCCTTCATTTTCCACTTGAGAGCACTCTCGTCCAAGATTCTTTTATCTCTTCATTTCTGATCACTATGACGTCACTCTCGAAACTACTTTCCCTAGAAGGCCTCAGGCTACATCTCCTCATCGGCTCGGAAGGGCATAATTTTGTTTTCCGAAACCTAAAATGAAGCTCTCAAGACTTTTAGTGCATGTAGGTTAAGTTGTTTTTCTCATATGTTGTTTTTCGTGTCCCAAAAAGTACTCAAATTCCTAATTTTTTGCGAGTAACGACCTCAAAATAACACAAGAAAGCGTCATAAATAAAGAGGCTAATCTTGCCGATCGCTTTGCGCTCCATTGAGAAGGACGTCATGCTGGATTTGACGTAAAATTTGAGATAAATTTAAGAAATTTCCTATAGAATGAGCAATAAACTCGAAGAAGACTTTGCCATTTTTGAAACGAAAATTCTGGGATCTTTCTTTCGTGATTTCATTGAATCAGAGTAGTATTAGCTAACATGAGCAACGCTGAGTTGAGACATGAAATCGTCTTCGTTTCTTTGAAATTTGTTCCCTAATATGAGCAATAAGGAGCTTTTCTAGCCGTTTCATTGAAAGTGTCTCCAATAAGAGAGACAATATGGTTACGATTTTGATTGGCAAGACTCCAATTTTTTCTTTCTGTAACATGAGCAAAGCTTAGCTTAGCAAAGCTAACATGAGCAAAGCGATAATGATTCATCGGACACCTATCTCTAACATGAGCAAAACTGTCACGTATTAATCACCTTCCCTCGTCAAATTAGCCTGATTAATCGACTTCCGCTCTCTCTCTCGCTAACATGAGCAACACAGTTCATCGAAACTAATATCAACTTCCATACGGCTCAGTTCCGCCTCATCATCCTTTTCCCTTCTCCCCGACGTCTTCATTTCGTGAGAACTCGTGCGAAAGTGACGTCATCTGGGAAAAGCCCAATTTTCCTGCCGCCGTCGCCCTTCCTTCTTCTTTTTTTTTGGAAGAAAATTTTCTCGCCACCGTTGAGAATAATGAATAGGGTGGAGCCGTCACGCCATTAGCTCTCCTGGCCTTCCTTTGTTTTCAGCGCCTCTTTTTGGTAGTAAATTGTTGAGGAATGACGAGTTCTCTTTGAAGTTTGAAGGCGCAGGGCGGAGCTTGAAATAATAGAGGACTTTTTTTAAATAACCAGATTATAGTTGACCAACCATTTGGCCACATGAAGGAGCAGCAAAGTTTTCAAGAGTAATTACTTCGGTTCAAAATGACGTCATAGAATTACTGTAGACTTCTGAAAGCCGTCTTCTTTTTGCACACTGTCTCGCTCATTTCTTAGAATTCCTGATTTTTAATATTTTTTGTGAGGGTTACTGTAGAGAGATAACCTCTCTAAACTCTCTCATTTTCTCATACTGTCTCTCCAGTCGCTTCGAGACCACTTTTCTTGGGAAAATATTCATCCGAAATTGCGAAAAATTGAAATTCTACTGTTCACTTTTCGAATCGCTTGTTTTCCAAGGTCCCGCCGTTCATTTTTGCAAGGAGAATTTTGGAGGACAACCTCATTTGCTGTGTGTGTGTCTTAGGATGGGCCACGAGGATGTGTCCTTCCCTTTTCCCACTGCGAAAACAAAACGTAATGACGTTTTTCCCCTAATTTGTCGGCTTTCCTGCAAATTTTCCCTTTTCCATGGAGATTTTTGAGGTCTTCATCTCAATTTTTTGCAGAAATTCACGTTAGAAGTCTCTGGAACACCCTGTGGAACCGGTTCAGTACAATGCAGGCCGCACACAGAAATCCGCTCTTTTTGCGACTCTCCGGGTGTGCTGAGAAGCTGGAAGTGCCCCTCGGATTGGCTGGGTTCGACGCCGATGAGGAAGCTCGATCCAGCTCCGATTCTTTGGACAACTCGCCGGCCAAGACAGTCTCTGATCTGGAGTCCGAACAGTCTAGATCAAGGTAAAAAATCATTTTTAGCGCTGGAGCGCAATTGAAGATCCAAAAATGGCTTCTAAGAGATTTTTTTTACTGCCGATAACATGTATCGTTTCGAATGAATCATAGGACATTTTTCTACCTAAAACCACCTCGATGCCGTTTTTTCGCTCTCACTTATGCTCCATTGATAATATGACGTCATAGATGACTCACAAAAATGTCCCCATTGCTCAGTAATCCCTTTCATATCTTAGAAGCTTTTTTTGAATTTTGAACTCTGCTCCATCGTAAATTTTAACAATAACTTTGAATTGCTATAGGGCTTTACAAATTATCAGGCGAAAATAGAATCCTTTTAGTATGGGAAAAAAGAAGCCATTTTCTCTCTTTTGATTGCGCTCTATTGATAAATGACATCATTTATTGGGATTACGTGAAGCCTTTCAACTGGAAAATACTCAATCGCGCTCTATTGATAATATGACGTTTGAATTTTCACATAGATTCCTTTAAAAGAGTGAAAATTGCCATCTTGCAAGTTTTAATTGCGCTCTATTGATAGCAATTTCTTGTTTTTCTCTCTTTGCTTTTTCTTAATAACGACCTTTCTTTTTGAAGATCTCTGCTCTAGACGCGATCGCGTGACTTTCAAGTTTCAAAATTGCATTTCTCATCCTTTCTTCTACTTCAAATTGAGTTCTCAAGAACTTCGCAAGATCCTTGATTTTTGCAGCACGCCGTCGACTCCTTCACGTTCGCCGAAAAAAGTTTCCTGGGCCCTTTTCGACCAGGTTTCCTTGTCCGGCGAGGAGTTCCTGCTCCCGCGACGATTCGAGGCGATCGAGCTGCTCACGGCGGGTCCCAGCACGAAAATCTCATGGTACTGTAGCTTTTTTCGAGCTTTTGGAAGATCTAGATGCTTAAAAATTCCACTGAAGTCAAATAGAATTAGTAAAAATGAATGATTCTCGCTTGGAATCGAACCTGTGACCTTTTCAGTTTAGTGTAACGTTGCTAGCCACAAGACTAAGCTGTCAACTTGTCCCTTTTGATCAAAATCGATGTAGCTTTTTAAAAAAAACTTGTAGAATTCAATTTATTCGTTTTCCAAGTGCTTTTTCATCTTTCTTTGTATGAGTTGAGAGAACAGAGAGCGCAGACAGGTCAGATTCTTTCCAATGACGAAAAACTAAAAAACTGTAAATCAAATTTTTTTTTTTCCAGCGTCGCCGCCGACCTTCACACCAGCGAAAATGTCACGATCCGGAAAGTTTCGCTTCGCGACGCCGCGACGATGCGACGCGAGTACAGGAATATCCTTCTCGGGCGACTCTTGCCCCATCCTAACGTAAGGATTGAGAATATTCAAGGAAGACTGTGCCGAAAAATGAGGCACATGTTTGCTCTATGGAGAATATTGCCCTTTTTGAGAAGACCTGGAGAAAAAGCTGCTTGAAAAGTTTTGATTTGAGCCGAAAATTTAGCGTCAAGGGTGCTCCACGGATAATATTCGCTTATCTGATGGGATATTTTGAAACTAGGGTATTTTCTCATCTAGGTGCACTTTGAAAGCTGAGAAAGAAATTTGAGCCGCTTGGTTGGAGGATAGTTCGCTCCAGGGTCAAAAGCAGTTTGAGAAAAAGCGCTAAAAAAGAAGCTTAGAGATTCTGAATCAGGGCTTTTTTGATGAGTGGAGCGCAGTACGTCCTTGAGTCGATTTCCGGTCGTAATCCTCTTTTTCGTCCGGAAAGTAAACGGTTCACTGTAACAGCCTTTTCTCAATTAGAACTCCTAGTCAATCAAGAACTACAGACATCACGACCTCTGAACTAAATGACCTATTTTTCAGATCCTCAACGCCTCGGAAGCCTACGAAGTCGCGTCGCAGTTGTACCTGGCCACGGAACAAATGGACGGACGACTCAGCGATATCGTTGAAGAGCGTCTGAACCATTTCGTTGTCGCGAAAATCGCTCATCAGATCCTCGCCGCCGTCGCCATGCTCCACTCCAACTGCATCTCCCATGGGGTTTATATAAACACAATCAGACCTCTTGATCATCTCCAACATTCCAGGATTTGACCCTCAACACCATCCTGGTCAACACCGACGCCGAGCTCAAGCTGGCCACCTATGGCAATGGCGATGATTCCACTGAATGCCTTGGCGAGAAATTCCGCGACGATTTACTGTCCGTTGGAGCGATCTTGTCGCGATTCCTGATGGAGGAAGACGAGATGTTCAAGTTCTCGAAGTCAAAGAACCACAAGGATATCGATTGGCGGGTGGTTCTGGAAGGCAACACGGATTCCGGGCTTCTTGGTCAGTTTTGAAGGAGATTTAGATCTTTAAGAAGGTACTTTTTAGACTATAATGCTCGCTCGTTGCTCTTCCAACTGTTGGATGGAAGGAAATCGGCCCGGGAGCTCCTCCAGCACCCTTATTTCAAGTCTTTCCGAGCTCCAGCTCATGCCACTTTGGAACGGAGACATACTGTCGTTGGCCAGAAAAATCCCACCGAACTTCTTGGTGAGTCATTCGAAATATGACAAAAAGTGGACAAGCTCTTGAAAATTTCGTCCTGATTTCGTAATGTAAAAGTGATTATTGAAAAAAACAGTTTAACAAAAAAAAATGGGCAACTGAGAACTTCTGTAAATAACTGCGAGTTTTCGCTGGTGTTTTTAAAGGCGCATAGACAAATTTCATAGAGTTCGCGAGACGAAGAGCCGTTTTTACTGCTATTTTAGGCCATGCGAAACTTTAGCATCTCAAAAAATCCTGCGATTTTAAACGGATTACAAAATGCATTAAATACTCGTATGCCTATAAAATATGCCTGGAATGGATAAAAAAATAGAACCAAGAAATTCATTAATAATCAACCTTTTTTTGCAGAAACCCTTCGCGAGGAACTCAACCGCTTCAATCCATTCAACATGTCCGAACTGCATTTGTAATTGATTATCATTTTGAAAATCATCATCCTTTTTTATTTATTGATACCCTACGACGTGTTAATTGTTCTCATTTCTTTTTTGCTCCATTTTTTGGTTATTTTAAGGGTCTACAATGTTGTGACTGATCGATTGTACATAATTTTTCGCGTAGAAGAGTTTTTGTCAGAATTTTCTCTGTGAATGTATATCAACGTTGAAATGTGATAATGAAACTTTTTTGGGCGAAATTTTTTTCCACGTGAAAACCTGGAGGACGCATTGTTGCCCTTTGCTTCCTGAAATAATTTATTCAAGTTAGGATATCTAAACCATGTGGAAAGAACTTACAAAGCAGACAAGGAAATAAAATTCTTTTTTTCTCTTAAAAAATTACATTTAAGGGCTTTTTCTGGCATTAAAGAAGGAATATTCGAAGAAAAACGCGTCTGTCTATCAATTTGGTGTTTTTTTGTTTTTTTACAAATATGTGAAATATTGAGTAGAATGCTTCACAAAGACAAGAAAAAGAAATTTAAAAATCGACAGCTGCAGACCTTTCCGCTTTTTCGCTTTGAGACCCCACGTCAAAGTTCAAGATGTGCCTATAATACGTGGCGCAAAATTGGCTTTCCTAATTTTTTCTTTGTTTTCTTTGTATTTCATTTACATTTCATTTTTAATTTGGCTTTAAACGCTTGCAAGTTTTAGAATGCCATCAAATAATATTAGGAACGCAACCCTGGTGAGAAACTGTAAAATAGCTAGTCTGAGCTGGATCAAAAGTTTTGACCTCATGACATCGGGTCAAACCGCCAAATCTCTGGAATATTCTTGCAATTGGCGCCAAACCTTTTGTCGTAAACAACCGGCGTCATTCTTGCCTTTTTCCTCCGTGCTGGGCGGTGTGTTGCTGTATTTCGTTTTAAAATTTTTTTAAACAGGGTTTCGTTTCGTATTTTCACCTTTTATCTGTAAATAAGTTTCAGTACTGCTAGTTCCTTGTTTACAGAATAAGTTTCGATTGGAAAACTTTGAAATTTAATTTAAAATTCACTTCTTTTAAACGTTTCTTCGTGTAAAAACTGTCTACTGCTGCTATCACCACAAAGTTTATTTCGTATATCAAGTTCATCGTGTTCATTCTAATATTTATTTAAACATGCAGAACTTCGAGATATCGAGATCTAGATCGTCATTGTTCACGTTTTTATTTGCGAATGATCCTCATTTCTTAAATTCAATCCTTTTTTCAGACGGCATTTGGCGCGATTCGTTGGTTCTGGCGGCTACTGATGATGACGACGACTTCAGCTCTTCAAAATTTTAAGAATATAAGTTGTTTTTTTTTGGTTGATTTTCAACTTTGGATTTTTATGATCACGCTCCAATAAATTTTCTTCCAGGAACTTATACCCATAAGAAGGTGTAGTCGCAGAGCCACAAGCCTGACAAGGACAGGAATCGAAGGTTGAGTTCGAGGTTCGTTTAATTCCACTCCGGGTCGTTCATAACTGAGCGACTGGGCGTCTTCTCTTCCAGTCAAAACTCTCGAAGTCATACAATTTTAGATACGAAATCTCCAAGTTTTGTGCCAGGAAGTTTGGATCCAACTTCTCATCGATTTTCAACAAAGAATCTCAATTTTCTGTCGCAAAACTTGATAAATGTCAAATTTTATTTTTTTTCATGTTTTCTTTCGGTAACCACTTGGAACTTTTCAAAATTTTTTTCAAAATCATTATTGGTTTCAGGAATTCATCTTGTTTGAAAGAAATTGCTGTGGTGTTCGAAGGCGCGGAAGCATTTCACGAACAAAAAAAAAACACGAAAACTTACTCTTCATCCAAATATCTGCCTTCGAACACCCCAGCATTTTTTTTTAATTTTTTAAATTTCATTCAGTCATCTGAAATTTCTAGTCAAGTATTTATTTACAGTTTTGCATTAATTTCTTTTCAAAGTTTCCCTTAAGATTTTTTTATCATCAAAAAAAACCATTTCGAACATTGTCTCCATGTGGTTTTTTTTTCAAATTTTTCACAGAAAAGAAATTGTTTGGCTTCGAGATTTTGGCTGGAAAAGGATGGCCCAGGGTCGATTTTTGTTTTTTTTGCGCGGCGCTTGGGGCGGTGGTCGACCACGGCTACAAGTATTCCGCCAATCGATCAAATTTTTTTGAATTTTTTTTTTGCAAGATTTTTAGGTTTTCAAGTTTCACTTCTAGTTCACTCATAAAGTTTTCAGGAAGGTTCGGAGGCGCAGGGTGAGTACGATGAAATTAAAGTCGGTAATTTTCGATCCAAATTCTTCGGACTCCTCCCTGCCCCTTCAATATTTCGGAAAGCTGAGGCCGTCATCATAAAAGATTACTGTCTGTTAATTGATTCAAGAGTAAAGTTAGCTTTTTTCATTCATCATCATTTTACATAAATAAATACGTTTTTTTTTTTTTTTGAGATGTCAATCTATTCACGGACGGCATAATTTTAGGTATGCGGCCTTCGACTTCTAGATTTACAGTTTATTCACGACTTGCTTGAGGAAAGGAGAAAAATGGATGTTTGAATCTCTAAAATTCAAGCTGACTTGTTCTATTTTCGAGTTTCTTTATGAAAATTCTTTTTTTTTTTTTGAACAAATTGACTCAAGCCGGCCGAGAATTTACAGTAGCTAGGGTAGGATAAAGATTCAGGATAACATTATACTAATGTTAGCAGCAAGTCTCATTTTTATTTTTCAGCCTTTCGAAAAGAAAAATTCAACCAAAGAAGTTTGCATTTCAGTTTTTTTGGCAACGTTTTTTTGTGTTCACTGTGATGAGATAAACCTAGAACGTTGGTATAATGCGATCGTTTTTTATGTCATCTTATAGAGCCGATAAAATAGTCAGGCATACATTTAGATCATTTGACAAGCTTAATATAGCCTTCCATCAAGTTAGCTGATGACCATTCAACGGTTTGCAAATATAAGTTTTTTTTTTTTCAAAGTAGTTGTTTGCCCTTTGCTTTCAAATTTCTTATAAATACTTTGAAAACTACAAAAAAAGTGTTTTAAAACCTGAAAATGACAAACTTGTACCCGCTACTGTACTGAGAGATTAGTGAGTCGATAGAATAGTTTAGACTGTACATGTAGAAAACTTTACTTGCTTTATTCTTGCGCTGAATCAGTTCAAAAACAACATGTGATCTGTTGGTGTAACATTTGTAGCCGTGGGGCTGGGGGCCTTTGAAACAAGGATCATTTTTTGCAAAGCTAAACGCAAAATCAAAGAAAAGTCTTTGACAAATGACAATGTCAGCCAAGAGGTCACTCCAGGAGTTGAACTTGTCAAGTGAGATTTTGGTTGAGGGGAAGTTAAGGGACTCTTGGAAAGTCATGAAAAAAGGACGAATCCTTCTTGTCTTTGAGCTTTTGTTGGTCTATTTTGAATGCAAGTACCTGATGGATTTCTTAGGATACTCACTTCAGTAGGGCTTTCAAGTGTTACCTCGCAACTTGATGATATTTAGAACTTTTTCGACAAAAGGAAAAATTTCAATTTGAAAACATTCATTCGGAATCTTTTCATTCTCACAATGTTTCAGAATGACTCATTCAAACTTGTACGAGTTTTTGTAAAGTTGCGAGTTGACCTTCGAAAGTCAGATTGTCTTTGACAAAAATGTTTGACCAACCCTAGAAACTTTTTTTTTTGAACTTTTTTTGAACGTACAATTTTGAAATTTAAATTCACAAAGTTACTTTTTTTCGAAATTTGAACTTTTTGAGGAAAAAAATATTTGAAAAAAAGACAGTTTGATTGGATCTTTCTATTGATGGCAAACTAAAGACTTGATTCATTGAACACTTCAAAAAGAGACTTTTAAAAAAATTTATTAATAAGACACTTGTGTAAAAATGGATCCAACATGACTTCATCGATGAAAGGGACTCGAGCTTTTGGTATGGCTTCTCCAGAGGACCTCAGCCTTCCACTTGGTCTTCAAGTTACTTGGCGTGCTCAGCTCTTGAAGTGGCCTCTTGGCTGACATTGTCATTTTGTCATAAGAATTTTCTTTAGTTTTGTATGAAGCTTTGCAAAAAAGATTGTTTTTTCGAAGGCCTTCAGCCTGAGTCAACCATCGGCCCAAGAGTCGGCAAGAAACAGAGATCGACTGTGGGTCATCTGGAGAAGACGCCCAGAAGAGCGAGGTTATGGACGGTTCGAAGACTAATGGGGAGGGGGTTTCAGGTCGAGCGATGTGACGGGATGGATGCCGGACGACGACGTACTCCGAAAGTCAGCATTGACCCGGACGCTCTGAATCTTGATTTGAAATAAAGAATTCTCCTTCCCCTTTTGTACTTGGTTTTGTCCGGCAGGGTCGGGGCCGCTGCCGGACGGTTTTTCTCGGTGCTGCCGTTGTCGATCGGACTCTCCGCGCCCGGCCTTCACAGCTCCCTATGGAGTCTGAGGCAAGTTCTACAACTCAGGCCTTATGGGCCCGAGCCAGAGACCTCGGCCTCAGACTCCACAGGCTGGCTGTGGAACCCGAGTCGGAGGCCTTGGCCTCAGGCTCCAGAGTGCAGTGTAGCCCAAGGCCAAGCCTTTGGTAGGTGGCTCTTGGCTCGGAGAAGGTCCTGTCAAGCAAGGCTTTCTTCTTCTCTCCAAGCTCGTCTAATGACAGTTCCTTGCAAGGTCTTCCAAGCCTCTCTTGTCTCTCCACAAAGTCCGAGTTTCATCCTGAGCTTCTTGAGCTTCAACTCTTTTAACTTGACCACAAGACCCTTGGAAAATGACATGAGACTCGAGTTTTATCGGAAGTGTCTGTTGAAGCCTTATACTTTTCTCTCTTTCAAGTCTTCTGAGCTTCAAGTATTTCATGAACACTTCAATTTTCGACATCTTCTTCAATCTACCTAAATCAATCACTTCATGTGAGCTTTGATTTGAAAAAATAATGAAAAGCCGGAAATCAAAGTTGCGAGAAAAAAGAATACGTTTTTTTTCCAAAAATTTTTGAAGCGATTGACTTTGGTGAAGTGGAAAAGACTTCAAAGTTCGAAGTATCAATTGAAACCTCAACTTGGAAGTTTTGCAGGTGAATTTCGAAAAAAAAAGTTTTAAGAAAAATTTCACTCAATTTTTCCTAGTTCATATACAAGGATTTTGAATAAATAGTTTTTTTTTCTGGTGAATCACTTATAGATTTTTTTTAGAAGCAAAATACGAGTTTTTGGAGCTTTCCAAAGGTTTTTAATTACTGACTTTGATGGAGAAATCTCAATTTGTTTTCAATGGTCCCAAGTTTAAAAAAGGCAAAACGAAAAATGAACTAATTTCAAATTCAACTACAAGTTTTACCTAAAGTTTCCTAAAAACTTGTTGCATAAATAAGTCGAAATGCAAAAAGTCTCCTGAAACCTCAAACTGAAATAAAAAGTATTAAAATAGCTCAGAAGCCTTGCAGATAAACTTTGAAAAATGAGTGAAAAATTCGATCTTCAACAGCACTTTTTCGATGCAACTCTAGGTGCATGTTTTTTCAACAGATCTTCCAATCAAGTTGAGAAGAATTGGAGCTCAAGAGGCTCAGGACGAATCCCAGACTTCGTGAAGAAGACCAGGAAGGCCTAAGTAACCCCACAAGGCACTGTCAGGTGGCGTCTCAACCCGTGCATTGAAATTGAAATCGCCTGTTGGTCCAATTTAGAACGGTTCTACTTATTTCTTTTTGGTGAAAAGCCGTGAGGAAATGCTGAATTGCCTGTTTTCGATTTTTCTGGTTTGAAAAGCTAAAAATTGGCCTGGAAACCACTAAACAAAGGTTCGAACAACGTCTGTTTATGATGAAAAACTATAAAATTCTAAGAAATTCACATTTTAGAAGAAAAATTTCGCGGAATCCAAGAACTTCGATACAAAAATGTGAGTAACTTCAAAAAGTTGAAAATCACGGAAAAAAAGGCTCTATTCACTAATTTCTCTAACCTTCGTCTCGTAATTCCCAAGCCAACTATTTTATCATTGAACCAACAAATAATTTCATTCTCTCTGCACACGTTGGATATCAGGTTGCGCACGAATAACTTCCGCTTTTATGGGAAAAGTTAAAAAAATTGTGAAGTAATGAAATAAAAAAAATGGGCAGAAGAATGTGATTTGAGCATTAGAAACAAGTTTTTACTTCCGAGTGTAAAATAAATCATACGATTCATCTGGTGTTTTGAGTCTGCAATGATATGAAAGACATCCTTTAAAAAACGGAGTAAAGAAAAATTGAACAAAAGGTTAAGAAAACTGTAAATTTCTATTTAAAAAAAACGCAATTATAATTATATTAGTGTAAAGTCTAAAAAAAAAGATTAAACTCATTTTTCAAACTAAAAAATTTTGGAGAAGTGAAGTAAAAAACGGTTTTTTCTTTCATACAATCACAGAACCAGAAAACCAATAAAGCGAAGAAAAATGCATAGACGAGTGCTGATCAGGTTCAAATCTTGGGGTCTCAAGTTTTCTTGCCACAACAGAATGATCGGCAAAAAAAATTTATTGAAGTCGGAACATCAAACGATTGCATACTAGAATCAAATATATTATCACATGTTATATGAAAAATTCTTCGGGTTTTTTTTTTCCAAATGTTCTCGTATTGGCCTTTTTTATCTTTTTGAGCGAAGTTTGAATAAGAAACCGCTCATTCTTGTCGTGACAAGAAAAATTTAATAGAAATGATTTGGAAAGAAAATATAATTCTTTAAATTCTGGTTAAATTCAATCATGAATATAGTTCGGACTGGAGGGGTTCGAAAACTGAAAGAAGCAAATGAAAAAACAAAAAAAAAAATGACTCGAGCTATAAAAATGATCAAATCTATCAACCCGCAATCAAAAACTAAATTTTGGAAATTCTAAACATCAACTAACACTCTCGAGAAGAATAAACACAGCTCTAAGCTGAAGCTCAAAAAAAAAGAAGGGAGAACTTTTTGCGTCTACCATAACTTTAATGTAAAAACCGCTCCAGTCCCAACTTTTCTACAAGTGAAGCCATTTCAGCACTTATCTACAAAATCACTACGATCCAAAGAGTCTGAAAAAAACTCGAAAGAAAGTAAAAGTTTATTCGCACACAACCCAACAATCGAAGCCACCTTCAGAGTGACGAGCCTGGAGTGGAGAAGAACGCCTCGCCCCACAGTACCTTCCCCTACAGAGAGAAAGACGCATGTATGCTCGGCTGAGAACCGGCGAGAGAGCATTGACTACGAGGAGACGCTAGGCTACAGCCCTCCTCATTTTGGGCGCTCTCTAACAGGAAAAAAGCCGAGGAACACAACCGTCTTTTTCTCTGCGCCGCCACCGACCAGAGGCCCGATCCGGCAACATTCACACCGAGAGGACAGGACAGGACAAACACGGAACAAAAAACGAAACGGAAAAATCATTTTCCTTCTCGAAAATCCATTTCAATTGAAGGCTATCATCGCATGAAGCCAACTTAAACGAAAAGAAGATCAGAAAAAAGGATAGAGAAAAGCTTGAATTTTTTTAAACTAACAAATCACAAAAAGGGGTTCTATTACAATAACTTGAACAAAATCGATTGAAAAGACGGAGGATGGAAAAAAAAACCAAAGGTATGCGACGCCGTCACGTAGCGGTTGCTTTAATTTTTTTTTTCTTTTTGAAGCATCTGCATTTTATAGATTTTATCGGTTCACGACCACTTTTTCAAGACACAAGCTGATATCCTAAAATTTGAAAAAAATTCTCACTTTTTGTAAAAACTTTTTTTGAATCGGAACAGTTCAGTTGCAAAATTACATTCAGAAAAATAACTTTAATGAGAAAAGAAGAATCAAAATTCTGCTGAAAATATTTAATTCGAAAATGACAAAAAGTCGTGGTCTCGAAATGAAAAGCCTATTTTAGACGTAAGCATGGCAGTTTGGTCGTGAATGTTTTATGATCTTATTGCACCAAAATCTGATGCCGATGTGAAATTCAAAATTTGTTCGAGAACCGCGACGTGACCGCTCCGCACGCCTCAAGAGATTTTATGATTGTTCTAGAACTTTTTTTAAAACTTTTTATGGTAAGAATGGCTACATCCGATGATACCCATGATCTGAACTCAGAAAGATTAAAATTAAGTTTTTTCGGAAGATTTGCGAGAAGAAAAATAAATTTTTAATTTTTTGCATTAAAAAAAACCACGAAATTTTTACGGTGAGAAACGTCTGTTAATTAAAATTTTTTGAAATCGTGAGGAACTTTTGAAAAATAAGAATGATATTGTTTTGGATTGAAAAAGATATTATACGTTTCTCACCGTAAAAAACACAATTTTTTCACATTTAGAATACCTGAAAAGCAGGATTGCCCGTCGCGCCCGCCGCCCCACCGTATGCCTGTCGAACCGCCCATCTTTTAAATGAAGGCGCCAGGATTCAATGAAAAAGATGAAATAATTTGGAAACCTAATCACGTAATCTTATCTTTTATTTTCTCTTTGTCTTTTGATCGTACGTCATCCACGCCACGTTACGCCAAAAGTTCCTGAAAAAGCAGCACTTTTCAAAAATTATTCGCCTAAAAACAGGGGTTTCAGGAAATAGTGAAAAAAAAAGAAAAAAAAAGCTCCAAATGCTAGAATTTTTTTGAATTTTCAGGATGATTTAATGCCGTGTTCAATTTGATTCCGCGAAATGCGAAATGATCTCTGACTCTCCAAAATTTAGTGATCTTTTGCTTCCTCTAACTGGTGTTTTGCATTTCGCAGAACAAAATTGAACAACGGCATAAGAGAAAGCACAGTCACTTAGAAAAAAAAATCTGATAAAAATCTCAACGCTAAAAATTCAAAAATTACCTCGAGCAACAGCAACACACCGCTCAGCACGGAGGAAAAAGGCAAGAATGACGCCGGTTGTTTACCACAAAAGGTTTGGCGCCAATGGTAAGAATATTCCAGAGATTTGGCGGTTTGACCCAATGACGCGAGGTCAAAACTTCGGACCCAGCTCAGACTCACCATTTTGGACGCTTTTTTTGTCGGGATTACGTTTAAAATATAAATTTTGGTTATTTTACAACTCAAAAAGCTCTCTTACTAGGACGGCAACGAAATTTAGGAAGTAAATAATAAAAATGAGAAAATCAGTTTTACAGCGTGTCATTAAAGGAGCGTTGTAAAAACTAGAAATGGGTCTCGAAACGAAGAGCGTGAATGAGCGACTAGTCCAATTTTTTCGCTGAATTTTCTTCTTTTTTTACAGATTCCAATTGAATATTCACGGAAAATTAAATTTTCGAACATAAATATACCATTTTCTTTTTTCTGATCTCCAAAAAACCATTGTCAATTTTTTTCGAAATATGGGTTTTTGCTATGAGTCAATTAGGAAGTAGAGAAGTGCTATAATAATGCGACAGCGAAATGGAAATGATTTTTGAGTGTTAAACTGAAGTTTTGCAGGGAATAATCTTCTTCTCAACTGTTACCCAATAATATACATGTATTTCATTCGAAAGTGGCAAAAACGTGAAGAAAAAAAATCTAGAACAGTACCAAATATACAATTCGAACAAAGTTACAAGCCGAAGCCCCCACGACAGGAAGGACTAGGTTCTGATACTTGGCCTTTCCACTGGCTCACTGGAATGGCGTCGATTCTCAAAGCATGGACTCCGTTTTGAAGGTCATCCGCAAGGCACTGATTCACTAGCCGATGTCTCTATAAAAATTTTTCCAGGATTCTTCTCATGCAGACCATGAAACTCTCTCTAAGGAAATTCACCTCAATTACTCGTAGTCCTTCGAATTTATCACTGACTATTTGAACACGGAAATGTTTCTCAGAACCTTTCGGAACGTTATGCATATGACTTTCGCATACAACTTCTAAATGCTTCGGCTAAAAATTGAGATTAATCTACGCCATTTATTGACGGAGCACCGAGAATGTATCTTGAAGTTTGCCACGTAGCCTCTGCGCAACAGGTCCTTCTACGATGGTGCTCATACTTCTGGCGAATCGCTTGAGCATCAACGGATAGATCTCAAAAATGAATCAAACCCTGCAATGAACTTTCTTTCGGTATTGGCGTGAACACCATGAGCAAATGCGTACGATAAACTGGTATAACATGTATTCAAAGACATAAATATAAACAACCATCTTATTTCGGCATGTGGCATAACAAAGAACGAACCAAAACAAAATAGATTTAACGCTTTCGGTGGAAGACGATGGTGTTCTTCCTCTTCCAGTTCTTGGCTTGGGAACCTCCACGAGTGGCTGAGAATCGCCAGCCTTTTCCAAGACCTCGGGATTTGCGTCCAGCAGAAGTAAGTCCTCGCTGTTCGCGGTGCTTGTGAACTGGCTTGGTGATCCATTGAGTGTCGGGGTTGCGGCGGATAGCCTTGTGGAAGGGATCGATCAGGATGATCTCGTAGAACTTGTAGGTGGAGTCTTCTCCAACCCAGTACGAGTTGAGAACGCGAAGGGATCCGAGGCGACGTCCAGCACGAGCCTAGAAGTTTTACACCCTTTATCATGTTGCAAAGTCATGAAACTGAAGTATTCATCTATGAATCGACAGGGATTACCTCTGCAAATATTATCTAGCCATCAGTGGATTAAGTTAGTGCTTCAACGTGAAGCCTACCTTGCCCAGACACTGTGGCAGTCTACACAGTTATGCACTGATCAAAACAATTTCGGCTAAATGAAATCTGACGCGCTTTTCGTTTAAAATGATTTTGCGGAATAGGCGGAACCAGATATCAATATATTTTTTGAAAAAAATTTGCCCTGCAATGATATATCGCGATGTGCGCCAATTGAGTGACTTTTACGGGCAAAAATCTCAATTTTGAAATTTTCTGTGCACTTTTAAAATGAATTTCAAGAGTGCGCTTAAAAGTCACTGTAAAAAAAAAATTTTAGCTTTAAGATTCAACTTTTCTTTTTTGTAATCACAGAACTTTTATTTCCCTAATCCGCGAAATGATTTTGAACAAATAAAGAATCAATTTTAAAATCACCGAAATCACTCTGAACACGGCATTTCATAATCCAAATAAATGTGAAAAATATATCTTAATACTACTTTTTTTCTCGAATATTCTAAGCGATCTAGAAGGCTGAAACTCAATTTATTCTCTCAACCAACTGAGAAAAAATATAAAATTTAATTTGCTTAAATATCTGTTTACATTGAAAACCTACAACAACAAAAAAACATGTTGAAGTAACCTTTTTTAAAATGTAACTCCGGGAATAAAAAAATATATATATAAGCCTCCGAAGAGCATTTATAAGTATTTTCAAAAAAACAAAAACAACTTTTTAAAAAATTTACCTCAGCAATAGCTTGCTTGGTTCGGGCGTTCTTGAGCTCGTTAACTCCATGGGTCTTGGGCTTTCCGTAAGTTTGTCCCTTGGTGACTGGGCGCTTGCGGTTACCTCTGCGGACACGGACACGGTAGATAACGTAACCTAAAAAAATATGCGTTCGATTGAACAAATAAATTTCAAAGTCAGGAATTCAAAAATTCAAAAAGCTCTGCTGAAACAGATTAGATTTTGCACCTAACCTGATATTTTGAATTTTAATGCCTTATTCAAAGTGAATCCGCAAATTATAGAATAACTGTCAGAGATAGAAAAGGATAACTAAATTTTGGAAAATCAAGGATCATTTTGTTTTCGCGGAAATTACTTTGAACACGACATAAGAAATTAATGATGCACAAGGCATGAGTATTCCGCTTTGAAATTAGTTCATTCCAGCATCGAACATTGTAGCTGTTCACTAGAATGAATATTATAAAAACAAAAAAAAATCTAAAGAAAGGACCAGCGACATGATGCTAAAATGGAAAGCACCAAACCCTCTTTGTTTTGTCTCTGAAAATTTTTTTCTGAGAAGTGGAAAGCATTCGTGAGGAGCCTTTTCCAAATAATATTTCAAATAATGCGAGATTATTGCTCCAAGATCTTATCAAGGATAATCATGCACATTTAAAAAAAAAATCGGCCTATTGAATAAAATTTTTGTGATTCATCGAAAAAAAAAACTGTCTGAAACGCAAGAAAACTCTTCTGAAAACGGTTTTTAGAGCAACTTTAGAGCGCCGATGAGCACGCCATAAATGTATAAAAGAAATAATTAATTGGAAATACCTTGCTTGGCACGGTATCCGAGACGACGAGCCTTTTCAGGTCTGGTCGGGCGGCTGACTCTGTGGACGGCCGAGAGTTGGCGGTACTGCCATGTCCGGATGCGGAGAATGTAGCGCATAGCCTCGGACTGCTTCTTGCGCCATATCTCTTGCATATACTTGTATGCACCCATGTTTCCTACAAAGATTCATTTAAATAAAATCAATTCAAGAAAACTTGAAACGAGAAATAAACGATTTATGAAAGAATTATACATATGAAAATTATTTGAAGAGTATTAAAAATATATGAAGTCAGAGAAAACTTTGATTCCAGCGAAATTATTTTTGAACACGGCATGAAAAGGATAAAATCAACAGAAAAAAAAATTTAAGTCTTCAAAAAGCGTCCAATCAACACATTACGAAAATTAATAAGATAACTTAGATCCATTCAACATATGGAAAGCCTAAATGAGCTGGATAAGAGGAGGAACAGTTGAAAAAAACCAAAAAAAAACTTTTTTAAAGAAAAAAAACTTAATTTTTCAACGATTTTTCGGTGGAATTTCGGAATTCAAATATCGCCAATACTTCAACCTACTCATTAATCCGTCGTAAACATC
Organism: Caenorhabditis auriculariae; assembly: GCA_904845305.1. Classification (NCBI taxonomy): domain Eukaryota; kingdom Metazoa; phylum Nematoda; class Chromadorea; order Rhabditida; family Rhabditidae; genus Caenorhabditis; species Caenorhabditis auriculariae. The sequence goes on from CAJGYM010000029.1 coordinate 743,019, forward strand.
AATTTTTCTTACCGAAAAAAACAAAAAAATTTAATTAAAAAAAGAATTTAAATTAAAAAAATCTTTAGGCCTGACCCGCCAGGCCTCCTTCTTGCACACTCGCTGTACACTCCGCGCCATTTCACGCCATTACCGTAATCTGCGGTGTTTGGCTACTTTCCAACGGCTCCTGCGATTTACACTGTCATTTTTTTCTGTTTTGTTTATTTCGAAGAATTCATTGTATAATTTGCTTATAATTTTTGCTTTTTCATTTATATTTTTTTGATAACTAGACTTTTTTTAACTATCTAAAAAGAAGCCTATTTGTGAATTTTTCAACTAAAAAAAGGGAATTTTTTGAGAAAATTGAACATTATTATTTTTTTATCAAATTATATGAAAATCAAAAATGAGATATTTCATAAAAAAATTCCCGATCTATTATTTCAAAATGTCCTGATTTGAAATTTCTAAATAGTTCTGCTCTGAAAACTATTTCGCAATAGTGTTTCGCTAGGTTCCCTTGTTTGTTTGTTGTTTTGCATCATCTTGAAATTTCGTCCATCACGTGTAGTTCTTTCGCGAAAGCGCTCCCCATTGTCATTCTTTGTCTCATCTTGCCCATTAGCCGGTTTTACTTTGTTTTATTTTTGTCCATTTTTGATAAAACTTCAAGTTTTTCAGAAAATGATATCCCGATTTGCGCTTTCTGGAGCCTCCTTTGTCAATTTCAACAAGGGAATCCGTCATTTTGCCAACACGGCGACTCGTTCTGCGAGATTCCAAGGAGAACGCGGCGGTGGCTTCGGTTCAAGATTCAGTCAGCCATCCGTAAGTTGATGAAAGAAAAAAAAAATGGAAAAAGATATTTTCAGGGTTTCGGCGTCCGTACAGGACCAACTTTGAAGGAACGCCTGTTGGGTCCAACTACTGGAAAACGTTAGAGAACCTCCAAAATGATGAAAAAGTTATTGAATTCAGCATTTCTCTACGGAACGTATGCACTTGGAGGTGCAGCAGTTTTTGGCGTTGCTTCTTTGATGTACTACGGATTGATTTCTAAGGAACGGAGTATTTTGCAGAATAGCGCGTAAGTTCAATATATCACTAATTTGTGTGTTTTTCATGTAGTTTTTGTTATTCTGTTCAAAATTCCTTGTTAGAGAGAAAATTTTATCGTTTCCCCTTTTATATCTCTTTTTGAAAGTTTAGGCATTTTATCAACACATTTTATAAAGCTTTCAAGGCGTTTTAGCGTTGAAGCAAACTTGCAAGGATTATTGAAAAGTTTGTACATTTTTCGTATTTTCTTCTATTTTCTATAGAGCAACCTATGGGGGAATATTTCATCATCATTTTTTTTGAAGTTTTAGACAGTTTATTGATGAAAAGTGTTCAAAAACATTCAAAGAAGGCCCAAAAAAAAAAGTAATTCATCCCTTTTCCCACAAATTTATGAACCCCTCTCTCTAGGAACATGCAGTGATTATAAACTAGCGTCTTCAAAAATCTTTTCCTCACCTTTTCGTAGCTTCCTGGCTTAAAAATTCCGCAAAAAAAGTCCAAAAGGTGCAGTTTTCACCGATTTTTTTTTTTCCAGTCTCTGGCCCCAATACGTTCGCGACCGTTTGGCTTCAACTTACACTTATTTGGCCGCTGGTTTGGGAGTGACCGCCGCTAGTGGATATGCTTGCAGTAGAAGTCCTGCCATCATGAGATTGACCGCTGGTGGCGGAATGTTGGTAGGTATTCTTGGAAAAATTCTGTCAAATCTATGAAAAATAGGGATGAAATAGGAGTTTCAAAGTATTGTGTTATATTTTTGCACTGAAAATGATGAATTTCAAGATGGATGATGGATTTTTCTACTGAAAATGATGGATCGTCACAATTTTAAAGCAGTCCCAGACTCTTTTCTGGGTATTTAGAACAGTCTAGGCCGATTAGAAACCATGTCAAGCTACCAAATATCATCAGGAACCACGAAAACCTCAATTTTCAGTCGCTTTTCGCCACGATGGCCGTGATGATCGGCTCTGGAATGGTGGCCCGATCGATTGACTACGATAATACGCTTCCCAAGCACCTCGCCTGGCTTGTTCATTGTGGTCAGTTGAAAAATAATGACGATTCAGTGTTTTAAAATGAATCTTGCGAAAAATGAACCTTCTAGAAGCTTTTTCTTGAATTTCTGCCTTGAAGAAAAGCCGAAAAAAATCATGACTACGGAATTTTTTGTCTAGAAATCTGTTCAGAAAACAGAGAATCTCTAAGGAAGATTTTTAAAAAAGATTTTCATCAGCTTACTGAATCTTGAACCTTTTCACAACTTCCCTGGACTTTGTTGCTTTAAAAATATTCTCTAGGATCCCAGAAAAGATAATTTTAGGAATTACGTCCCGTAGAGAAACGCTGAATTCAATGACTTTTTCATCATTTTGGAGGTTCTCTAACGTTTTCCAGTAGTTGGACCCAACAGGCGTTCCTTCAAAGTCGGTCTTGTACGGACGCCGAAACTCTGAAAATATCTTTTTTCATTTTTTTTTTTCTTCATTTTACGGATGGAATCTTGAACCTTTTCACAACTTCCCTGGCCCTCTTGTTTTAAAAAAATTCTCTAGGATCCCAGAAAAGATGACTTTTAGGAATCATGGGAGCCGTTTTGGCGCCGCTTTGTTTCCTCGGCGGCCCGGTTCTGACGCGTGCCGCTTGGTACACTGCCGGTATTGTTGGAGGTGATATTTCCTCATACTTTCTCAATTTAAACCCAATTTTCCAGGCCTCTCCGCCACCGCCATCACGGCCCCGTCGGAGAAGTTCCTGATGATGGCCGGACCTTTGGCGATGGGCCTCGGCGTCGTTTTTGTCGCCAACATCGGGACCTTCTTCCTGCCTCCCGGATCTGCCCTTGGAGCTAGTGAGTTTCCCGATTTTCCTCTTCTTCAGAAGGAAAAATGACCAAAATTCATGGAAAAAGGAACAAATTTAGTGTACGATTTCCTACAAATAAAAGCTTTTTTTTCTTGTCCTGAATATATGATTCGAAAAAAAAGAAGAAGAAGTAAAAAAATGGATCGATTTCTCAAAACTCTACTTATCATACCCTACAAAAAAAGGTTCTTTAAAAAATATTTCATGTTTTTTTTAAACTGATAGGTTAACTTCAAACAAACTTTTGTACATTTAAAAATTTCAATATGCCCTTTAATTTCATAATTTCAAAAAAACCGACACCTGAAATTTTTACATAGTAATCCTTCCTCATGAAACTCCACATTTCGCCCTAATTTTTGAGATAAAAAGTGATTTTTCCGATGGAGTAGGTCATGTATTTCCTTATTTTAAGAGATACGAAAAGATGGGGTTTCGGCAGGAATCTTTCTGGAATTTTCAAAAAATGCGTCTGTTAACTGAAACTTCATCAGAGGTTAAAAAGTTTACAGAAAGTTTCAGAAAGATTTAATTCCTTACAAGAAAGTTGGGACCGAAACACTTTTTTTGGCTTGTTTTCAGACAATTTTTATCACAATACCAGGCTTCTTTTTGAACTGAAACAATCTTGAAACTGTTAAATTCTGATTAAAACCCACCGAGTCGACTTGCAGGCCTCATGTCGGTGGTGATGTACGGCGGCCTGATCCTCTTCTCGGCGTTCCTGTTGATGAACACTCAGAGAGTCGTCAAGATGGCCGAGACGCAGCCCCATCGGTCGCAGTTCTACGGCGCCGAACACGCCAGCCAGTCGCAGTTTTTCGGCACTGAACCCATGGCCGTCAAGTCTTTCGATCCGATCAATGCGTTGGTTTTTGATATCGGGGAAAATTCAGAGGGAAACTTCAAAAATCTGATCCAGTAGATGCAAACTCATTTTTCCTTGACAGTTTCTTTTGATCCGTTAGTTTTCAATTTAAGCATTCCCAATGGGGGGAGCGCAAAGTTTCTGAATTTACAAAAAAAAGTAAGTGCGCGCTCCGGACAAAATGACGTCATAATTACACTTTCTTCGACGACCGCCTTTGGCTGCGTACTTGATATTTCAAATTTCGCGCCAAATTTTTTTTTTTAGACGTCTCCCCACCTCGTTTTGTGACGAGGAAGAAGTGATTAGCTCCGAAAGAATCATGAGAAATAGAAATAGCTCAATTTTCAATAATTCAAGGGTTTCGAAATCATTTTTCCATCTGTTTTCTGATAGATTTGAGCTCAAAATGGTTCAATATTGGAATTTTCGGCTAGATCTACCCAATAAATTTGAAAGTAATGTCCATTTTCTTAAATTTGCGTAAAATTTGAGGGATTTCTAGCCTTTTCTCAACCTTAATTTTTGAAATTCCGTCTTTTTTCAGCCCTCTCAATTTTTACTCGTTTCTCTACACTTCAGTTAAATCTATACCAAATTCCAAGAATAATAAGTTTTTAATTGATAACAACAAAAAAGACCCCAGAAAACCTTGAAAAACCCCGCTTGAAAACTTGAAAAACGCAAGGTTGCCATTAACAGCGGCGCGATGAGTCATAGAGCGACGCGTAAACAGCGGCGGGTCGGTCGCACGCTGGCAGGAGTGGTACATAAACGAGTCGAATGACAGCGACTGCCGCCCGAATGAACCGTGGCGGTCTGCGGTGCAGACTTCAAATCTGTAGGCGGTTAGCCCCGCAGTGGTTCGACTCCACCTTTCGGGTGTCGGAGAAAAGGATTTTTTGTTGAACATCATTATCGATTTTACCAACTTTCGAGGATTATATATTTTTGTCGATTTAAAGTTCAAGGAAAGAACCAGTTTTTTAAGCCCTGGCGCAATAGAAAGGCTCTAAAATGTCTCAAAAAGGTATTTTTATTATTATATTTTTTTGCTGATTTAAAGTTCAGTCATTATCGATTTTTATAAACTTTTTGATGAAAGAACCAGTTTTTTTAAGACCTGGCGCAATAGAAAAGTTCTAAAATTCCTCAAAAAGGTTATTTTTATTATTTAAATTAGAGTTTTTTTGTTGAAATCAAGTTCAATCATTATCGATTTTACCAACTTTCGAGGAAAAAAATAATTTTTTTAAGACGTGGCGCAATAGAAAAGTTCAAATATCTAAAATTTCTCAAAAAGGCAATTTTATTATTTTAAATTTTTTTGTCCATTTTCGGCCAAATAAAAAAATCTTAAGATTCTTACGGAAGCTTAAAAAGCATAAAATATGAGATTTTTTTCATCATCAAATTTAAGTGCCATTTTTATTGAACAAGAAATAATTTTGAAAAAAATTCCTTTTTTTAAAAAGTTGACTTTAAGGTTCTTAAATTAAGAAAGTTCCAATTTATGAAAATCTTGGGGAAAATTTGGAAGAAATCCGAAACTAGAAAATTAAGACCATTGAGAAAATATACTTTTCAATGTTTTTTAGCTGATTATCTAAAATCCTAAAATTTCCAGCCAACTCTCAATCTACATGGACGTCCTGAACATTTTCATCCGCCTGGCGATGATTATGGGCGGAATGGGCGGAAACCGGCGAAAGTGAAGAAACGGCAATTTCAACTAGTCAAATCTCAAGATTCTCCTCGACTTCGTCTCTTATTTTGAACAGAGAAAGATAAATAAATTACTGATGCTTTATGGGTACTGATAAAGCCATCATTTTCTCTGTTTTTGTACAATTTTTTGAGTCCTGCTTTCCTAGACTAGTACTGGTATTTCTCGAAAATATTTCCCTTGTACATTTTTTCGGTGGATAAACGTTTATTGTTTGCGATTTGGGCAAGGTTCTGGTTTTCATCTGGTCATTGAGATAAGAACAAGTTGGTTCCTAGGGGGGTATAAAAACGATTGGCGATATCGTGGAGGACAATATACTGATTTTTCTGGTCTAGTGGTTTTTTCTTCATTCTTAAGAGGCTACTTAAACTTGAAAAGTGTTTTAATTCGTTCTTTCAGATTGCTTGACGTCTTCTAAGAATCCTGTAGACCTCCTAACGTCTCCTTAACCTCATCTAATTGTCTTCAAGTTTTCTTAACTTCGACTCGGGGCATTTCTAGTGACCACTACAGTAGCGTCAGCACCCTTAAGTGATCCCTAGAATCCCCTTAAGTGATCCCTAAAGCCCCTTAAGTGATCCTAGAATCGCCCAGAAACATTCGGAGCACTTCTGTTTCGCGTTACGAATGTCCTAGTAGTTCGAAAGGATTCTGAACGTCTTCTAGCTTCTTTAATCTTGCTTTGAACGTCTTCTATACCTTCTCAACTCGATTCATTCTTCGTGACGTCTTCTGAATCTCCCTTAAGGTAATAGTCAAGCCAGAAGATGTCCTCGCACCGAGTGATAATCGGCGCGGTGACGGTCGGCACAGCCGTGACCGTCGTGGCGACGTTGTGCCTCGCCGTCGGCCTCCTCTCCGACATCAACGACTTCTACGCCGACGTCACCAGCGACCTCGGCGAGTTCAAGGTTCGACGAGGTATTCTGAAGCTGAAGAAGAGAGCCTTCAGGGATACGCTGACGACGCCTGGCGTACGATGATGGTGTCAGAGGGCGGACGGTCGTCGTCGTTGTTCAGATCCAGAAGACAGGCCTACAACGAGCAAGCTCCGTCGGGGGCTGTTGACAGCGGCAGTGGAGGAGCTTCTAGCGGAGGCGGTGGCAGCGGCGGCGGACAGTGCAGTGAGTCTCTTTCAAACTATATCCAGCTAACCCTGTCAGAAGAGAAAACTGAACCTGTCATACTCAAAAACTGAAACTTTCTCGAAGAAGTACTCAACCAACTTTTTCAGACTGCGCCGCTCAAGCTTCCGGCTGCCCAGCTGGTCCACCAGGACCTCCAGGAACTCCAGGAGAGCCTGGCGAGCCAGGAACGGCGGGAGAAGACGGCAAGGCCGGCATGGATGGACTCGCTCAGATGGCGATGGAGGCGATGGGCGGCTGCGTCAAGTGTCCAGAAGGACCACCCGGACCTGCTGGACCAGACGGACCTCCAGGACCGGCGGGACCTGACGGAAACGCTGGACAAGCTGGCGAAGGAGGCGGCGAGGGAGAAGCCGGACCACCTGGACCACCGGGACCACCTGGACCAGATGGAAAGAACGGAAACGACGGTGCGCCAGGAGAGCCAGGAGCTGCAGGAATGAAGATGACGAACACGCCAGGACCAGAAGGACCAGCCGGAGCGCCAGGACCGGCTGGACCAGCTGGAGAGGACGGCGCGGCCGGAGCTGGAGCCGAAGGACCGGAAGGACCAGCCGGACCGGCTGGAAACCCAGGAACTGCCGGAGCGGACGGACCCGCTGGAGACGCCGGAGCTGACGGAGCTCCAGGAAGCGACGCCGCCTACTGTCCTTGCCCGCCGAGGTCTTCGATGTTGTCGGCGTCGGCCGGAGCGACGGATGCCGCTGCCGAGGCTGCACCAGCCGCTACTGCTGAAGCTGCTCCAGCTGAAGCTGCTGCAGCACCAGAAGCCGCTCCAGAAGCAGCGCCAGAAGGTGCTGCTGCTCCTCCACCAACCGAGGAGTACAAGTCGGCGGCTCCCGGTGAGAACAGCCTTTCTTACAAAGACGTCTAACTCTCTTCCTTTCGCACACTCTTTCTAAAACCTCTTTTTTCAGCAGAAGCCCCAGTGGAGCAGCCACCAGCCGAGACAGAAGCTGCTCCAGCTCCAGCCTACCCTACTAACAGCTACTACAAACACTAATTTATTTCATCAAAATAAATATTTCAGTCTGAAAGTCTAAAGGAACGCGTGTTCGTGAAAGGCAACTGCACTTGACATTTTTATCGAAAAAAAATTGAAACAAAAAAAACGTCATGACTCAAGAAGCACTCAAAAAGTGAGCGAATTGGACTTTAATATGCGGTTTTGAGTGTCTTTTTAGTAATTGGATATAGGTTTCAAGAATTTTTCAAGACATTGGACTTGAAATTAACTAAAAAAATGAGCATTGAATTTTTTTAAAATGTAGATGCCTCCCATAAATCATCGAAAAAGACTTGAAATTTTACAAAAAAATTGATTTTTAAGGCCTGAACTTTGGTCTACAGTCTGATGTGAATAAAAAAATCCCTTTTTTCAACTTTTTTAAAACTTTTTTACATGGATTTCAGTAGCTTCGTCTGTAATTTGACACCTTCTAATAAGTTTTCAAGTCTTACTTCAAATGAACAGGTCTAAAAACCTCAAATTTAAGCTTCAAACTTTGAAAATTCTCAAAAAGAGCCAGGAAAAATTGAAACGTCACATGACATAATCGCATAAATACAAAACGTTGCACAAATTGCAAAATATATTCCAAGAAAAATGTTTTTTTCTTTCTAATCTCAGCAACACTTCCGATGCGAATCACTTTATAAGACTTTAGTTAAACATTTAGAAAGTCCTGGGAACTTTTTGCATGAATCTTCTAACCAGGCGACTCAATAGATGTAGTTTTTTACGCTGATTCCGAATCTGTGCTCAATAGTTGCCTTCGAGGCTTGTGAAAAAAGTTAGGGGCTCTCAAATTCGATTGGTAAGCATCTAAAAAACCCAGGAAAAATTTTATCAGTGAAAACCTAGGAAAAAAAAGTTTAAGCCTTCAAAAGGTACAGAAAAAGTCAGGGTATCCTCAGTTTATTTTAAAAACATACATGGGATGAGCATGACTGACGACAGCCAAGACCCCCCCCGCCCCCCATGCTGGAAAAAAATAATATTTTTGCTAATTCATCGAAGTGACGCCAGAAAATGTGAAATTTCTCTTTTTTTCCGATCACTTTCAACTAAAAATCGCTTCAGCCAATCAACTGAACCTTGAAAAAAATGAGCAGTTTGTATCTTATTTTCGGATTCAGCACCATCAAACTAAACTAATTCAATGATGCTGAATCCGAAAATGAGAAGCGTTTTTTTCTCCGATCACTTTTAACTAAAAAAACCGCACAGAAATTTTTTTACAGCCCTCCCCCCCTTTTTTTCTCGTTTTATTGCCAAGTCCCCCCCCCCTTTTTTTCAGGTCCTCCCATGTATGTTAAGACTCTCCACTTAAAACTGGACTACGAGAATCTCAAAGAACTTTTCTCCCAAAACCTCCAAAAACCCCTCCACAGGAAACTCGAAAAGTCACTTAAAAGAGAAAATTATAATAGTAATTCGGTTTCCGTTTCAATTAGGAAATGGACTGGAAAAGGCGTTTCAGCCGAGGTCCGCCCACATATTTCCCCCTGGTGTACTCTCCGAGAGGGCTCCTCCTCATTTTCCAGTTCATTCGTATGCTTTTTCTTCTCATCTTGTTAATATTCCAGCTTCGACCCAGATAATCCATCTTTTCATTGGGTAAATTCTAGTGACACGCATTCCCACATCATTTGGTTGAGTTCTATTTGAAGCTACTTTTTGAAAGTTCCGACATAATTGAAGTTCAAGGGATGAGGTTCAAGATTCAGAAGTCTGACCAAAAAAATTTCACTCAAAAAAAAATTTCTAATGAAAAAAAACTGCTAAAAAAAATTCAATTTATCTCAAAGGCCTGTTTTTTTAACGTCAAATGTGCTCCACTGACATTTTTTTCCTTATTAGAAATACTCCTTTAATCTTTTGTAGTCATCAAACTAAACAAAAAAAACTACAAAATTTAATTTCTGCTCGATTTTCCAGGAAGATCTCTGAAATTTTCAGAAAAGCCTTATTTTCGGCGTCATTTGTGCTCCAATGACAATATTAGCCGAAAAAAATTAGCATTTTTGAATGAGACAATGTCCTCATAATGAGCCAAGTTGTCCTTTTTTCTATAGTTATGCAAATTCGAGAAAAAAATTTTTCTTTCTGTAAAAGATTCAGAAGCGATCTTTTCAATTGAATGTACGCTCCATTGATAAAAATTTTTTTCGAGAGCGATTTTCAAGATTTTTCATTTTCCAATGATAAGGCCTTTAATAATGGACTGAAAGAAAAATGAAAATTATTTTAAGAAGTCACTTTTATGAAAAAAGGCTATTATTAAGCTAGCTAACGCGCTCCATAGACAAAAACCATGTTATTTGGTTCTGGAAAGCGTAAATATTGTTCTAAATCGTCATTTTTTCATGAAATATCGCTCATTTCACGCCATTCTTTGCCATGTTAATAAGGGTCATCATTTTCTCACAATTATGGCACTTTTTTAATTGTTTGTGACTGAACTGACGGAGTCAGAAGCCTGATGGGAATTGTCTGGGCGGAAAAAAAACGTCTCCTGAGATTTATTTCAATATTACTCATTATGTCCTGATGAAAAGGTCATATCACCTTATATTCGTCATTTTTTATCATCATAATTGATAATTAAATTAATTTTTTCTGGAGATTTCTGGTAGGTTATTGAGCGTTGATGAGTGATATTTGAAAAAAATCAACTCTTAGGGAAAAATCTGATAAAAAAATACAGGAGTTTCCTGTTTCAAGCTTCGAGGTTATAAGGTTTTTAGAAAATCGAAAAAATGAATTTCTTGGTTAAATTTTTTTTGGAACCTGTCATCTCCTAACCTTAAATGACTAATCCATGGCTTGAAAAATCCCCTTTTTTTCAATTTTTCTAATTTTCTTGGAATATCCTGGATCATCCGGATAGCTTTGCTTTAAAGAAAATTCATCGAAAAGTTAAAAAATCGTCAGATTTTCGTGGAAAACCCTTGAAATCTTGACATTTCCAGAAAGTTGGATCAAAAAAATCTCAATCTTTATTTAATAAGTAGTTTGAAATGAAAGCGGGCGCATTTGGAATGGCTCAGCGGCTGCGAAGCGGTTTGTTAAAAATGCGCCGGACCCTATCCGACTTGCGCGCAGCAGCATCAGGACTTTTGAAGTCTTAAATTTTGGCCAAGTTCTAGATCTCTGTTAAACCTCACATATTACTGAACTAATAATCTCCTTTTTTCCGATCCAAAAAAACGTCCCATGAGAATTCGTATCGCAAGCTTTTCGGCGTAGAAAATCCCCGCCTCCAAAAGAACATTTAAGCTGCAAAATCTCCTGCCTCCACATTTTTTTTCTCTATTCTTAAAACAATCAAGTCGTTCTCGAGTCACCTGTCTTACTAATAAACTAATTTACCTTTTTTTTGAAGAAAGAAGATTTCAGGCGTGTTTTTTTCAGTCATCGGTGAATGGACTATAACTTTGAAAAATCCAAAACGTTAGGAAACATTCTTGGAAGGTTTCCAAATCAATGTAGTCATGAATTATTGCTCCAGGGGATGTTTTTTTCTTCCTTAAAAAAATTTTTTTGTCAAAAAAATTAGTCATAAAACTTCGGAAAAAGGTACAAAAAAATTCAGGGAAAAATTCTCATTCTATACAAATTTGTCCCGCCCTGGCCTATCCATTCAGTTATGACTAATCTTGAACATTTTTAAGATTTTCAAGCTCCTCCCAATGTCCACTCAATCGCTCGAAAAACAACTTTCGCCACTCTCCAAAAAAAATCCTTTCAAGAGCCGACAAAAAATAGAGACCTAGGGTTATTAGAAGAAATGTCCGTTCCTTCGCCTGAATGGACCCAACAGCTGGGACCTCTCTCCGCTTATTTGTAAAAAAAAAAGACCCTTTCATCACTAAAAACTCAATTTTCGAGCTCTTCAAAGTACATTATACTTTTTTTAAAGCCGTTTTAAGACCTTTCTGATACTTTTCTTAGGGTAAAATATCACTGAAATCCTTGGAATTTTGAAAAATGAGAAAGCTTTTAAAGATCCAGATTCCCTAGGAGACCGGATAAAAAAAGGTTTAGGGGCAATAAAATCAGAGTTATATTTAAAATAAATATCATTCCTTCAAAAAATCTTAGGAATTTAGTTCATACCTTCCATTTCAATGGAAAATCGGGTGTAGTAAAAAAATACAGGTATAAAATCCAGGTATTTTTACGGCTTCTCAGAATTTTCTGGCCGCATGTAGAATGGCTAAACGCGTCGCGGTTCAAGTAAGCTTTTTGAAACTTTTTTCCGCCCCTAATTTTGAAAATTTATGAATAAAAAGAAGTGCGCAAGCCGTTTTAAGTCGGGTGCACTTTCTAGCAAGCCGTACTGAGCCATTCCCAGTGCGACCAATTTGTTCCTAGTCAATCTCATTTGGTTATTTCTTAACATGAAGACTGCAGTATTAGAAAAAAAATAAATAAAAAAATTCAAATTTGAAAATTAACAAATTTGTTCTGGACCCTAACAGCTGAAAAACCCCTTTTCCGATTTTTTTTTTACCTCTACATTTTTTTTCTTTTCTCTTTTAGTACCTAATTACGTCATTTGCCTACCTCGTTAAAATTCGTAATTATTTTTTTCGCCGAATATCCCTTTTTCTGGGAAAACAATGTCTGCGTTTTCCTACATTTTCGCATATTCTCTTTTTTTTTCAAAACGTTCACGTTCAATGAAACAAAAATAACTAACAGAATGCAAACGGCGCTCATTTCTTGGCTCCTCCTCCTGTTGGCCGTCGCAGTCGCTTCTCAACCCCTGTTCGGCCTCGAAAAGCAGTTATTGTACTCGTTTCAGGACCCTGACGAGGTAAGAACATCATATGGAGCAAAATAAAGCAAGAGAAAAAATGGCAAAAAGGGAAGTAGGTTCCACCGAGATTCGAACTCGGGTCGCAGGATTCAAAGTCCTGAGTGCTAACCGCTACACCATGGAACCGGTGGGGGCGCGTCGCGCACTTTGGCGACAAATTCCTTGTCCTCGCGCACGGACTTTCCAATACAAACATTGAAAATTTCTAGTTTGAAGGAAGAACTTCGCTTTTATCATGATTACAGGTGATTAGAAAAAAATTTAAATGTCAATTTTATTGGCATTTTTTTACTTTTTATAGGAAAAGTTTTTTTCCTGATTTTTTTATTTGAAGTTACAGATAAAGAACAAGAGTTTTGTAGGAAAATTGAACTTTTCAGGAATCTATAAATTTTTCGTTGTGTTAATTATGTAAAGATTTGACGCCTCACGAAAAAATTTTCAAAAAAAAAAGAATAAATTTTCTTTTCCCGCTTGAAAAGTGAGGAAAATTTCAGAGTCCCAATATTTTTTCAAAAATTTGTGAATTTTCAGTTCGAAGTGATTCCACAAAAGCGAGTTCCATTGTTGAATCTTTTCGGCCCAAACAGCCGATTCACGGATCCTTTCCGCAACCGGATCTACAAGAAGAAAATTCGCTCCGTTCAGCCTAATGGTTCGTTTTGAGCTTTGTAAAAAGTGATTTGAAAAAAGTGAGCTCCTCTGATAGCGAGAAAATTATTAGAGTCGCTTCAAAACGGAATCAAAAATATTTAAAAAATTGGTGCATTTAGCCCTATTTTAGAGCAAATTCGCCCGACTGATAACAAAATTATCAGTAGAGCACATTTGAATCAAATCGAAAAAGCTCAAAAGCCAAATTTCAGACCCGATTCTACTACCATGCGGAAAGGAGGAGTGCCCCTACTTGTACAAATGAAATAAAGCAAAAAAATCACACGTATATAATCACTTTCTCAAGAATTTCAGATAGAAATCAACTTCGTTTTCAAAAAAAAAAACAATCGAATAAAAGTTGAAATTTACCACGTTTTATGCAGAAAAAATAAATACAAACGATTATGCATGCTATATGGGTAGAAGCTCAGGAAAAGGTTTACCTTGTATGTTTTTGGAAAAAACGACAATTTCAATAAGGAGGGAAAAAACACGTAGTTCAGGTTCTTGGCTGAATGAAACACGTCGGATGCTTGGCGAATAAATAAATGCTCATAAATCCCAGAAAAAAGAGCAAATTGGTTAGAAAACGGAACAAATATCGAAGGAAGAAGTATAGCACGAGAGTAGAAGAATCATGGCCGGCGGGAGAACATATTTCGAATAAAATGATGAAATTGGGGCTCAAAACTTGATGGAAAAGCCGAGTCGTTCGAGAATCGTGCCCATGAGCGTTGTACGGAGACCGCTTCTATAAAACGTATCATTTCATTATTTTTTCGAAGATAAGTGGTTTTTTTTCACGAAAATAGTAAATTTATCGACTTTATTAGTTTTTCTTTCGAAAATTTTCCTTCTAAAATCACGAGGAAGTTATTTTCTGACCAAAAATTGAAAATTTGGTTTTTGTAAATTTTTCTTGTGGCAAGAATCAACGAATTCCAGAGTTTTCTTCCAAAACTCACGAAAAATGTGCTGAAGACTATAATCTATTCTAATATCAACAGTTAGCGGAGATAAGAAGCTTTGCGAATTGTTTTGACGCAATTCGTGACCAACTTTTACGTCATTACTCTGATAAAATGATCAAGTTAACCAGGAACAAACTCCGAGGTTTTTAGTCGCTTCCAGCGCTTCAAAAATCATCCTCATCGAAAATTTTGTTTGATGCGAGTAAAAAGAAAGTAAGAATGCGAAAATACATATCTGAAATTTTTTAAAGTGGATTTTTAGAGTTCTTTGCAAACTAAAAAGAGGAAACCGAGGTTTGAGAAGCAATTTTGAACCATTTTTGAACTACTATACTCAAAATAACAGCTGAAACGGTTCATTCTGAAGAACTAGAACTTCTCCATTGAAATGAAAAATAAAAAGAACCTTTCGGCGAGGTTCGTCGTTTTATTAGCAACACCGCGAAGACGCAAAGACGCGTGGATCAGAACTAAAAGCACTGGGAACAAAATGCTGGAAAATAATCGGTTTAGATTAATTATCGAACGTGAAACTAACGCAAAAAGGACAACAAAAACAGAAGAAAGGACGCTGATGAATAAATAGGCGACGATGATGATTGCGCCGAGAGTGATCAACGGATGATCTTTCCTCATCTGGAAAAAAGGGTAATTCTTGAAAAATGACCAAGAACATTTCAAATATTCTCCTGTAGCTTGAAATCTATTTCCAAACTCCTGTATGATTTTTTCAATTCTTCTACAGGCCTTCATATTACGAAAATATTTCTGTTTTTTTCTTTTTTTGAGCTTGAAATTGACCTAAATACTATGACAGAAGTAAATGCGTTCTGAAAATCATCAGATCCATCGATTTCTGAAGAAATCTTTGATTTTCGAAAATAAGTAATAAAAAAATATTTCTTCACCTCTGCATCAAGTTATAATGAAAATATTCTTCTTAATTTCAAAATCAACCTTTTTAACAAAGAAATCCTCCAAGTGCTAGGTAAATATGTAATCCTTATTTTCGAAACCAAAAAGTACAAAAAAATCAACACAAACCGTGTGGATATTAGGATTAAGTGAGCTCGAGAAAATCGCAACGCCCATCGCCGCCACAAGGGCAATCAGGCCGATGAAAATGTCCTGAAAACATACACATAAGTAAAATTTCTCGGAAAAAAAAAACCTGAGCTGAGAAAAATGTGTGGAGGATGAACATAAAGGCCAACATGGCGAAGTAGTTGGTTTGGAAGTAGAGCAAATTCGACATTATTCGGTTGTTCCATTTGGGTAAATCGTTGAAGGGTGGTCGCTGAAAGGAAAAAATGAAAATAAAAGAAGAAAAATTTTGATTTTCATGAAAACCATAAGAAAAATCGTTCTAGAAAACTTAGAAAATTTTATTTATATATTCATTCATGACAAAAATGTGGGATACTCTTAAAAATCGTATTAAACCTGAGAAAATTCGATTTTCGACATATTTTCAGTGGGCCAGTGAAAGGGATATTACGATGGAAAATTTAAAAACTTATCTCACGATCTAGAAAACAATTTTTTCAGCCAAATTGGAACGATAAACTCATTTTCAAGTGATCCGCTTTTCCTACAGTACGGAAAAAATCGAAATTATTTTTATAACCAACTTCATATCGTTCCGTAGTGAACAGAAACTCGTTCAAATTCCTGAAAGGCGGAACCTCGACGCCATCCAAAATCCGGACGTTTCCACTCTGCGACATCTGCTAAAAAATGTCCGATTTCAAGAAAAAAAAAGAAAATGACAGTAGCGATACGAAAAACGATAATCACGCAGACAAACACCAGCAAATGATAAATGATTTGAGATGAAAAATATTTATTAGAGGGGGGAAAGAAAGGGACAAACAAATCGGGAGAACGTTGGTTATCTAGTGCTGCAGAAAGTTGCAGACGCTTTCGACAAACGCCCGCGGCTGATCACTGTGCACCCAGTGACGCGCGTTCGGGATCGTCTCGAACCGCACCTCCAAACGTGTTTTTTTTATCTTTTGTAGGAGAAAAGTTGATGAGAACGATTTATAGGGAACAAAAACTACATTTTTGCGAGGTTCAAGCATCGGTTTCGTAAGAAATAAACTTGGGAGTCTTCAATTTTCAGTCGTTTCTGGTTCAAAAAGAAAATTCAAAGTGTTCCTGCGGCCTTTTCAAGTCTCCTTAGTCTATTCCGCGTCAGCTTGTCAAGTTTTTCTTCCCACCAAAAAGACCGTATACCAAATTAGATCAAATTTCTGCTTTTATAACGGCGAGAAACAACGGTCTTGAAGCGAAAGTTGGTTAAATTTGACCTGGCCTTTTGGCGGAAAAAAAAAACGTCAAGCTAGCGCGGAATGGCCTATAGCACCCGAACTTCGCCAGAACTAGAGGAATTCTGAACAAGATATCGAAAAGTTTCCTTTTATGGAATCTATATACCTTTCTAAAGGGTGAAAATAAAAAGAAAATCGGAATTTTTAGTTACGCGATACTTCAAACCCGAGTTAACCGAATCTTCTCATATTTCACATCACTTTTTGCACAAAAACGCGTTGATTACTACATATATGAAAGTTTAGAAGAAACAAATTGATAGTTTCGCGTCAAAAATATTTAATTTTCACTAATAACTACCTTGGGGAACAGATTCCGGACGAGCGGCTCATCCTTATCGGTAAAGAAGTCGGAGAGCTCTCCACGAAGGAATAAAGTATCACCGGAAAAAGTCCCATCAGAACCCGTCAATCCTTCGCCAAGAATATCGCGAACATAGTGCTCGAGGGCGTCCAAATTGCACTTCCACTCCATTTTTGACGGGTCATCTTTGCTTTTCTGCAGATTAGTCAGGAAAAACTGTCGGAGAGGAAGGTCAGGAATGCCTGGGGCCAAGTCGTCGAGCAAGTTCTTTCGCGGCCGGTGCAAATCGAGCTTTTTTAGTGCTCGGATGTAGCCGATGAACCCAGAATCGTGGGTTTTATTGCCGCGCGGCGATGCGTCCTCAATAATGAGCCGGTCGATCAGTTCCTGGCCATCTGGTCGAAGTGCTAGCCGCATGGCTGTTTTGCCGCCCATCGAATGGCCCAGAACGTGGACCTTCTTCACGCCGGACTTCTCTTGAATCTGGAAAACTGGGTCCATCAATGATCATGAAAATATCATGAAAAGCCATTAAACATTTAGTCTTTCTTTCTTGGTGAACTGTTTCTATGGTAAAACGTTCCGAAAACTAGAATTATCGAAACGAAGTGCCTTTTCCGTGCTTTTCAAGTCAGGAGAGGTTAACGCGCCTTCGAAAACATATAAATCTTTTTTTTTTTAAATCGGAACACATAATAATTTGTTACGGAAGTTAATAAATAGCATTCCTTGCAAGAAAAATCTAAAAAGAAATACCTAAGAATTTTTAATAAAATTTGTTGAAGACCAGAACTGAATTTTGAGAGACCCAGAAAACCATTCAGAACAAAAAAGAAGCACGCACAGAGTATAAGCCCTGCCTTTCGAATGTATTGAATCAGATCGGTCGACAACTCCTCATAAGTCATTCCTGTGGCGTGCGGAGAATCTCCATGATTCCGCAAATCGACACAATGTACGGTGGCGCCAGTTTTTTCGTTTATATTCTTCGCAATCGTTCGAAAGTTTTGCTTTTGTCCAAAAAGACCGTGGGCCATGATTAACGGCGTCGTCGAGGATGACGGATCACCGTGGACCGTTGAAACAAGCGGAACAGTGGTGGACATCGCACGGCCACAGGCTTGGCGAGCCAAAGTCAACCGCCCCAGGGTATAAGATTGCATTCTACAACATGAAAGTAGCTTGTAGAGAATATGAATAGAATTTATCCCATAATTTAGCTGTTTAGCCAACAAAAGTTTTCCAAAAAGTAAGGATAGACGGACTTCATAAAGTTCTAAAAACCAAAAATCGTTTCCACTTAAATTTTCAATTTTTCTAGACATCTATCTTTCAAAAACCCAAGCAAAAAACTCAGAAACAAACTATATATTCTGGAAAATGGTTCAGGAGCAATTAAACAAAAATGAAAACAGTGAACGGGAAAAAAAATTTGAAAAATTGAAGGCTGCTTTTTTCTTCTAGATTCCAGATTTGATCGAGTTTTTTCAATGGAAAAACAGAACTGTCTAAAAATTAACAAAACGGTTGAATGAACTGGTAAACTTCTCGAAAATTGCACAATCAACGACTTTCGACCATTCTCCGCCTTTTGCTCAATCCATTTGCCGTTTCTTCATTGAAAAAGTATATAGTCAGTTCAATTTTGAAATTACTGAACACCATAAAAGTCAAGAAAACCTAATTAATGCAGTGTTCAAAGAAAAATCCGCGAAATTCGAAATTATCTTGCTAAGACTCTCCAAATTTTAGTTATCTTTTTCTTTTTTTTTTTTGGAAGTTATTCTCGATGTCGCGGAATCATTTGGAATATGGCATAATCGCGAAAAAATGAAAGAAAAAGAAAGAAAAGCGATTAAAAACAACTGTTTCTATTTTTGGCAGCCGTTCAAACGAGGTGCGCCTTTAATAGCGTCCCGCAACGAATAGCTGTCCTACGGTACTCTTTTGGCCCTTCGTTTTTTCGCCATTTTTCTCCCCGAATGTCCTACAATTCGGCAGTCGCCCTTTTCGAAATGTTTCGAAATGTTGCGAAAGTTTTCTTCCATTTTTCCATTAGCCATCGCTGTGCTTTTGGCACATTAAATTCGTTTTTGTGCATAGAAAATCGCATAGTTGAGGCTCATAATAGGGAATTTTTGCCGCTTCGGGATAAACTTTTTTCTTTTTCTTAGTGCTTCAAGAAAGTTTCGAATATGAATTTTTGCTCTGCCTTCGCTTGACGTTCCATTATGAATCCTTTCAGGTAACAAATGGCTACTGGAAATATCAGCGAAATGCTCCGCGAAGGAGGTTACGACCCGCACCACGATCTTCTTTCCAAGCTGCCCAACAACGTTAAGAAACGTATCAGTGCTCTCAAGTCTCTTCAGATTAAATCTATTGAGGTCAGTCAGGAATATTTTATTTCTCAAATGAGATCTCGAATGTCATTTTTAACATATTTGAAAAAAAAAATTGCCATAGTGTCTGGGCAAGGTAGGCTCTGTTATGGAGCACTAACTTAATCCACTTTTGGCTAAATAATTTGAGCAGAGATAATCCCTGTTGGTTTTTTCATGAACACTTCAGTTTCATGCCTTTGCTACAATATTTCTTTTACAGCTTGAAGCTGAGTTCTACTCCAGAGTTCACGCTTTGGAAAGGGAGTTCGAAGTCAAATTTGCGCCCCACTACGAAGAGGTATAAATATTATAAAGCGGCTGAATTTAAATTGTTTTGAAATTTCAGCGAAGAAAGATTGTTAACGGTGAGCGCGATCCTACCGAGGAGGAGGGAAACTACCCACTCCTTCATGGAGCGGATGAGCATGAAATTCAGGTTTTTATTCGAAAAATTCATAAATCTTCATCTTTAAAATTTTCTAGTCCTTGTACTCCAATTCGGATCCTGACACTGACGCCAAGGGAATCAAAGATTTCTGGCTGACGGTTCTCAAGAACCACGAAGCCCTCAATGACATGATCCAGGAGCATGACGAACCCATCCTCTCTTACCTCACTGATGTCACTTCCAACAGCACCGAAAACCCATCGGTATTCTTTTCGTTCATTAATCTTATCAATTTTCAATGTAATTACAGAAGTTTGTTCTCAACTTCCACTTTGCCAGCAACCCTTACTTCAAAAACTCCGTTCTCACCAAGGAATACATTTTGAACATCGCCATCGACAAGAACGATCCGTTCAACTTTGACGGACCACAAGTAGAGCGAATCAACGGGTAACTTTTTTGATTTTAATATTAAGTAGAATGGATTTCTTTAGAGCCAAGATCGAATGGGAAGATGGCAAAGACGTCACCAAGAAGGCTGTTAAGAAGAAGCAAAAGCGAGGAGCTAACGCTGGAAAGTACTTGACCAAGACTGTCAAGGCCGAAAGCTTCTTCAACTTCTTCGAGTCTCCTAAGAATGAAGACGAGAAGAACGAAGATGACGAGGAGGATCATGATGTGAGTTATTTTCTTGTTTTTTGTTTGTCGTTTGAACGCCACAGTGTCTGGGCAAAGTAGGCTTTTTTCGTCGAAGCACTAACTTAATCCACTGATGGCTAGATAATATTTGCAGAGGTAATCCCTGTCGATTCATTGATGAATACTTCAGTTTCATGACTTTGCAACAATCCTTAATATTTCAGAACATGGAAGACATCTTGATCGCTGACTACGAAGTCGGACAAATCATCCGGGACACCGTCATTTCAAGAGCTGTTCTTCTCTACACCGGAGAGTTGGCAACTGAAGACCCAGATATGTTCGATTTTGATGGGGAAGACGGCGAGGGCTCCGAAGATGAAGAGGATGAGGAATAAACCTTTTTGTTCCAATTTTATCTTCAAAAATTAATTTGCTAACACTGCATACTTCCATCATTACTTCGCTATCGCCTTGTTGCTTCATATTACTTTCTTTGTTATCTTCGCATCATTTCTTTTTCGCTTCCACCGATATATTCCGAACGTTGTTGTTGTTGAGTCTTATTGTTATCCTCCTTCCTGGTTGGCCTTCCAAACGAGTAGTAAGCAGTCCGTTTTAACTCTTTTTGGAAAATTTTAACTTTATAATGTCCCCAATAAACATGTTGGATATTCTTCTAGCCGTTGCTTCACCGTCATCAATCGGAAATGATAATTGGATATTGTGATAAGCTCTAATAATAGGAAAATTCTGCTTTGAGATGGATCCAGCCGATATCTTGGTCGAGCTGCAGAAGATTGAGACTTTAGAGGCTTTTGAATTGAATGACTGCGTCATAGAAGCTATTGAGAACAGTGGAGAAGACATAGATATTCGTATATGTGAGCGTCTTGCGTGCTTGATCATGCAAGACTCCTCTTTCGGGATCAGCAAAGTTCTCGAAGAGCCTCTTCGGAAAGCCTTGGAACTGATCAACAACAGATGCTTGGAGATAGTGAGAGGCAAGAAGTGTGTCGGAATAGGTAAGGAGTTTGAAAATAGAGAGGTAATCATTGATAATTAGGAAACGAGTGGTTTGGCGGTCGGACCAAAAATGGCAGCGGAAAGGATCGAACTCTGGAAAGGGCGATCTGCGGTGCAGTGATATCTGATTGCTTGTTGGGAGGTGCTCGAAAAATTCAGCCCCTTGAAATTTCGCACTTTTAGCGTCAAGTTCCTATCGCTCGATAGAGCATAACTTCGGGACGTCTTCTGAAATCGCTCAAGCGCTTCTGAACAACGATGAACGGTGTTTGATGACGTTGTGTGCGCTTCTGAAAATGATCGACCGCATCGAGTTGGTGTTGTCGAGAAACTTCCAGTTCTCTTGAATTATTTACAGCCCAATAGTGAAATTCGATCCTTGTTGCTTGTTCCTACACGTCATGGTCCACATCAAGTTTGACTATGAGGTTAAAAAATGATAAAATTGTTCGAAATTCCTTTTGAAGGTGATTCTGGACTGGCTGAGTTCTGAGCTGGTGGCGACTTCCTTATTTTTCCGAGTTCTCAAATCTCAAAGTCAGGAAAATTATCGGCAACGTTGGCTGGAGGCGGCGCAACGAGTTGATCGGTTTATATAAGCTTTTTTTTTCTTCAAATTAAATTTTCAAGTGAGAAATAGATTAATCAAAAAAGACTTCTAGCAGCGATTTTTGAACAAAAAAAAATCTCAGACAGAAATTATGAATAATTCACCTAGAAAAAAGCCGTTTTCTGAGAAAGGAAAGAGAAAATTTGTAGTTTGAAATATACCAGCCCTCAATATAAGAATTTCGGTTTAAAGTAGGAAAATTTCAAAAAAATTTCAAAATTGTACAGGTACAAGAAGCTAGAGACCGCAAAGCCCCGCCCCTTTTCGCGATGAAAAAAAGGCCATTTTTGGTATTCCGTCTTTGATTGTTTCGTACAACCGATAGAAACAATAAAAAATGATAAAAATTACATTTCCGTGGGATTCAAAGAGCACTGTAGGCTGTAGTTGTGCAATCACTTGGACGGAAGTGATGGTAAAAAAAAGCTCGTAAAATCTTCTCTTAGGCTCACGAAACCGTGCCGCCCTTGCAAATAATAGCGCGCGCAGATTGCATGAGAATTCGCAAATCAAAATTTTTCAGCGCAAAAAAATTTTTGCTTTCCGATTACTTTTTAAATATTGTTTCCTCCTCTTATTCTTAATATTTTTTTCGTTTTTTTCTTTTTCTGTTTTTTTGAATGATAAAATCATTATTTTTTTATAAAAAAAAACGAGAAGCTAGCTTGAGTTCGAAAAAAATAGGTCTGTGGTCCCTACCTGAAGCCGCTTCCTGCGCCTTTAAACTTTTCAAAAATCTTCTGTTAGTAAACTATACTCTTATAGTCGATTCACGGTTAGCTTGGGACGCTTAGGGGGCGTGGCCTGTCTGCGCTCTCTATTAAAAATTCGCTATCTCTGTCCTTATCGTGTCAGGACCCTTTTCTCGATGGCTTAAGCCAGCTATATAAAACTTAAGGTACTACTCAAAACGGCCCAAATTGCCCTCGGAGCCCAAAACGAACTACGAGTGGAAAGAATGCCCTGAAGCTCGAAGATCCTCGCCAAAAGTTGTCCTCCGAATCACTCAGCTCGAAGGAGACGTCCAAGTCACCAAGGAGTTCACATTTTTCGGTGAAATGGTGAGTTCAAAGGGAAAAATGGGGGGCTTTTCGGTGAGTTTGCTCTTTGTCTATTTGCTCTCGGACAAGGCTTGAATGTACTTTACTTGTATCTTATTTGTTTTACACCTACACGGAGACTGAAGTCTTTAAAAAGAGTGTAAAACCCTAAAGGAATCACTCGAAACTTCCTTGTCGATTTCAAAGGCCATTTTATAAGAATTGGAAGAATAAGGTACACAAAAAAATGTGTAAAAAAATGCTTTTTCAAGTGATTGAAATAAATTTCTAGTCAGGGAAAATGAGCTACGCATAGGAAATTATCCAAAAATTCGGGGGAAAAATTCGAGAAAAAATTCAATTTATTTATTCAAAAATAGTATATCTCGACATTTTTTTTTTTCATAAATTCATTTAAAATCAGTTCAAAATGATCCTTTAATATCTATAGTCTGATCAAATTTTGATTTTTCAACTCAATAACGTCATTAAAGTTGAAAATTCCCTTCTAAAGTGCTCCGCCTCTGATTGGCTTATAGCCGCATTCGGGGGCGGAGCCTGAAATTCTAAGAGAGATAAAGCAAAAAATCGTAGAAAAAGGCCGAAAGTACAGTCGGTTCACGGCTAGCCTGTCTGCGCTCTCTTTAAACAAGACACTGTCTCATTTCTCATCGTGTCAGAACCCTTTTTCAGATGGCTCAAGCCAGCATAACAAAGAGCTTTTTGGTTTTGTAATTTTGATTCTTTCGTTCTCAAAAATACCTCTCCGAATTCAGCCCCGAAAATGCGTCGTCGAGACGGATTCTGAAGGCGATTTGCATGCGGAAGAGGTGTGGGTGCAGTGGCGCGTCACTGTCGCAACTCTGCATAATCGGCTCGAGAGGCTCCTCCGTGCGAAACTCGTCGGAGCCCATCTCGAACCGATCTGCCGCGCCGCCGTCAACTTCCTCATCGTCCAGGGGTCATGATATATAAATAATTGTTTGTAAATTGTATTTTTTGTAAATAAATCATTCTCACATCAATTCGGAAAGATAAACGTTCAATTTTACTTCTTGCGCGTCGCTTTTCATGCATCGCGTGCACTGCGTACAACACATTTTGTTTCCCGACATTTTCACATAACTCGTTGGAAACCAAAATCTGTTCCGTTTTCCGTCAAGGAGGGTATTAGAACTAATCAGTTGACTTAATGAAAGAATAATATTAACCTATGAATTTAAAATTATCATTAGAAATAATTTAAAAAAACGCACATGCTAGGAGTTCCAAAAAGTACAAGGATTCCTCAATTTTTCCTAGATCTTTCGGGTTGAAATTGATGAAATTCTCTCTAAATTTAATAAATTGAGCTAGATTATGCAGATAGAGCCAAAAAAATCAAATTGAAATTATTATTTGAGCTCGGAATAATTCTTTTGTAACAAAAACTTGATTCAAAAAAAGCTCACTGGACGTTTTTTTAAAAAAAGGAATTTTTTTATATTTCAAAGACTTTTTTTCTTCTAAAAAAATCAAGCAAAAATACTCTAAAATTTATAAAAGTTTTTAAAGCTCATCAGTTTAAAAAAATCTGAAAAAGGGAGAAAATTTTTCGAAAATCCAACCTTATGAACTCTTTACCGCATCATCAATTTCAAAAAAAATTCAGAAAATTTTTTCCTGCTTTCTTTCTTTAAAAATCAGATTAATAAATTTATAACCCATCTCTTTTTTCAACTGAAAAATAAAATCAATGAGAACAAAACCCGGGGAAATTTGTAAGAGAAGGCGAAGAACGAACGGAAAAAATCAGTGAAAAAAATGGCCAGTTGCTGGGTTTCGCTCGGATCTGACTCTATAGGCCGACGTCGGGATGTATTTTCGGCCAGTGATCGACGGCGCGTTCGCTCGTTCCACACAAACATCGAAGAATCTGGAAAAATGATAGGGTGACTAACGAAATTTCGAAAAATGCAAAAATAACAAGAATCGATCTGAAAATTGCAAAATACAGTCGATGTGGCACAATTTGAAATTTCATGGAACGACACTCCGCTGTTTCGATTTGTGCGGTAGCGCGCATCGTGCGAATTTGCCAACCTTAGCCACACTGATTTTTTTGGTTTTAATTCTAATTTTGATCGTTTTTTAATTGTTTGATTTTTTTAAAATGTATTATTATCGTTGAAAAGGATTGCGTTGTACAAATGTAAACGAAAGAACACAGTAAATTTCATGATCTTTTTCGAAAAGAGCGATAAAAAAAGTTTGTTTTTTTGTTAAAGTTATGTTTTTAATGTTTTCATCGTTTTTTTTTTGTTTGTCGCAGTGGTTAATGGATTTTTTCAGAAAGTAAGTGGCTTATAAAATGAAGACGTGAACGCACTTTGAAATTGAGAGATCGGTTTCACTCAATATAAGGGTTTTCACTGCTTACAGTACCGCTCAAAAGTCTATTAAGTTTTTGGTTTTTTTGAGGATATCTCAGCGAGTACTCATCCGATTTATATATAACTTTCAGGAATAATGTAAAATATACTTTGAAACATATACGGTATACAAATACATGTCCGCAGTCACTGCGACGCGTTTTAGGAATTTTTTTCGAATTCAATTTTTTGTTTTTTTATGCTTTTTATTTTTTTATTTATTTCTATTAAATTTTTTTAAAAAGTAATAATGTTGCCATATATTTTTTTTCATGTTTTCAGACATGGGAAGAATCTCTGGAAAAAAGGATTTGACTGATAACGACAAAAGAGCCATCGTTGTGGGTCGTCAAAATGGACTGACCATGATGACGTTGGCAGGAATGTTCGGCGTGACAGAGGCGGGCATTTCTCAATTCCTAAAGCGTCAGAAAGCTCAAGATGGCTCTACTAAGAGCCAACGCACTGGAAGATCACGTGTCACTGATGGTAATGACGATAGAAACATTTTGAAGACGTCTAGAACCGATCCAAGACTCAGCGTCCCTGCGATCAGACGGGAAGTTTGCTTGAATTCGCCATCTCCGCCATCCGTCTCGACCGTGAAACAACGTCTGAATGCTGCTGGAATCATGGGAAGACGTCCAGTGAACAAACCGCTGATTTCTGAAAAGAATCGAGTCGCCAGGGTGAAGTGGGCGAAGGAGCATCTCAACTGGACCCGTCAAGACTGGAACAAGATTCTGTCGTCCGACGAAATAAAGTTCCTCCTCTTCGGAAGTGACGGAATTCAATGAGTTCGTAGACCAATTGGGTCCAGATATCATCCGAAATACCAATTACCCTTTGTGAAACATGGTGGAGGACCGTTTCGTCGGACGACAGAATCTTGTTCCAGTCTTGACGGGTCCAGTTGAGATGCTCCTTCGCCCACTTCACCCTGGCGACTCGATTCTTTTCAGAAATCAGCGGTTTCTTCACTGGACGTCTTCCCATGATTCCAGCAGCATTCAGACGTCGTTTCACGGTCGAGACGGATGGCGAAGATGGCGAATTCGAGAAAACTTCCCGTCTGATCGTAGGGGCGGTGTCTTGGATTGGTTCTAGACGTCTTCAAAATGTTTCTATCGTCATTACCATCAGTGACACGTGATCTTCCAGTGCGTTGGCTCTTAGTAGAGCCATCTTGAGCTTTCTGACGCTTTAGGAACTCAGAAATGCCCGCCTCTGTCACGCCGAACATTCCTGCCAACGTCATCATGGTCAGTCCATTTTGACGACCCACAACGATGGCTCTTTTGTCGTTATCAGTCAAATTCTTATTTCCAAAGGTTCTTCCCATGTCTGAAAACATGAAAAAAATCATATGGCAACATTATTAATTTTTAAAAAAATTTAATAAAAAAATAAATAAAAAAATAAAAAGCATAAAAACAAAAAAATGGAATTCAATAAAAAAATGCCTAAAAACGCGTCACAGTCATTGCGGACATGTCTTTGTATACCGTATATGTTTCAAAGTATATTTTTACATTATCCCTGAAAGTTATATATAAATCGGATAAGTACTCGCTGAGATATCCCCCAAAAAAACCAAAACTTAATAGACTTTTTGAGCGGTACTGTATTTATCCCCTGGTTAAATTATTGGTGTTGTATAGTGCGAATATATACAACTGTTAGTTACTAACTATTTACTTCAAATCAAAAGTAAAAACGAAGACAACACAATGTAGGAAGCAATCGCGGAACGCGATTGCGCAGAAGTGGAACTGTGAAGGTGGCCTGCACATCTTAATAATGCGCGGCAATTTGAAATGGTGTAGATTTACGAGGTGAAATCTAGACACTACAACACCTCCCCTTTTTGAAAAGAGGTGTGCACAGGTTAATAGAACAATACAAATTGCACAATGTTAGATGGGCGCCGGAAGATAGAACAATAATGAGCGAAATATTATGTTACGGTGAAGGATCGTAACGAGAAACAGGACTTCGCTGTCGTGTAGATCTTCGCGGTGCTGGCGGCACGTTGACTGACTGCGTTGGTGCGGCCGTAGTCGTTCGGTCTTGCTGCTGTGCTTGACTGTTCGGCTGACTTGTCGATGGATGTGCGGCTGCTGCAGGAGCGGCTGAGCACGGCTTTTGTTGACCAGACGTTGTCGGTGCACAAATTGGACTTCTGCTGCTGCTTGAGCTCGAGCTGGCTGGAGAAACATCGTAGGTGTCCAGCAACACGTCGAGGCAAGGATCAAAGGTATCGCTCGTTCCGGGATAAGGGTGTGAAAGATCACTTTTGAGTTGGTTGGTGTGGAAACGTCTGATGGATTCTCCCAAGTCCACCTCGTAGTTCACTTTACCAGCCTTTTTGAGGATTTGGCCGGGTCTCCAAATCCATGTGTTAGCCGTATGGCATTTAGCTAACACGGACTGGCCTGGGGAGAAGCTTCGGGTTTTCGCTCCATTGTGGTGGTCAAACCAATCCTTCATGTTTTGCTGGTGAATGGTCAAGGGAAGTGGGTTCACGGAATCTCGAGGTTTCAGAGCGTCGAGCTCTGTCCTGAGCTGTCGACCAAGATGGATTTGCGCGGCAGATTTGCCTTGCAAAACTGTGAGTGGGGTGCGTCGATATATCATTAGGAATTGGTTCAAGATATTTTCGGATATCTTCTCCTCCCCTTTTTGAAGCTTTTTGAGGGCTCTCTTGAGGGTATCGACAAACCTTTCGGCTTGACCATTGGACTGGGGACAGTAGGGAGCAGTTCTGATGTGTTGGATATGGCCATTCTGGCACATATCTGCGAATTGTTGGGAGGTGAACTGGGTTCCATTGTCCGAGACGATGGTTTCGGGGTAGCCATTTCTGGCAAAAATCTCCTTGAGGACTTTCACGGTATTGGCGGCGGAGATGGAGTGAACAATTTTTACCTCCGGGTATTTGCTCTTGGCATCTACCACTACCAAATACCATTGTCCTTGGTCGGGTCCGGCAAAGTCGATGTGAATCCTTTGCCAAACACGTTCGGGTGCGGGCCAAGGTTGTAAAGGGACTTTCCGGGGAGTTTTGCTGTGCAAACTGCATGCTTTGCAGTTTCGCACGAAGTTCTCGCAATCGGCATCGATTCCGGGCCAAAAAGCAACGGATCGGGCCAATCGCTTCATGTGATCCATTCCTGCGTGTGAAGCGTGGAGTTCTTGGAGAACTTCTCGCTGTAAGGTCTTGGGAATGACGATTCGTTCGCCGACCATGAGACAGCCTTCGACTACGTTCAATTCATCTCGTTTTGATGCAAATGAACGCAAATTCGGAGGGATGTTGGTAGGGAATTTTCCGGATCTCACGAACTTCATGAGGTGTTGGAGGTCTTTGTCCTGACGAGTAGCGGTTTGAACGTCCGCGTTGGTCAGGGGAAGTCTTCGAATGCTGGATCGAAGCACTTCTTGAACTTCTACTTCCACTTTCGCGATGACAAAGTCGTCTTGTTGAAGGGCCTCCTGATGTTGGATCATTCGGGACAAGGCATCGGCTTGCCCGAACTTATCGGTGTTGACGTATTCAATGTGGAAGTTGTATCCGAGCAGGATGATCGCCCATCGCACAAGCCGGTTTTGGGAGTGAACAGGAATTCCGTTCTTGTTTCCAAAGATGGATAAAGGGGCTTGTGGTCAGTGCGGAGAGTGAAGCGTCTTCCATAGATGAATTTGTGGAACTTCTTCACTCCAAAAATGAGAGCCAAGGCTTCCTTTTCGATTTGAGAGTACTTTTTTTCCGTTTCGGTAAGGGACCTTGCTGCATGCGCAATAGGCTTTTCGGTGCCATCGGGCATGATGTGGGAAATGACTGTGCCTATGCCATACTCGCTGGCGTCGGCGGCCAGTACAATTTGGTGCTTCGGATGAAAATGAACAAGGTTCAGATCGGAGGACAAGACGTCTTTGAGCTTTTGAAAGCAACGCTCTTCAATTCTAGTCCACCTCCAATCCTCATCTTGGACCAGAAGTCGATCCAAGGGTCCTCGCAATGCTTTGATGTTGGGGATGAATTGTCCGTAGTAGGAAATCATTCCGAGAAATGACCTTAAAACCTTCTGGTCTCTCGGAGGGGTCATGTTGTGGATAACCTTCACCTTTTCAGGATCCGGTCGGCGTCCAGAAGCATTGAGGATGAATCCCAGATACTTGATTTCGCTTTGTTCGAAAGCGCATTTATCAAGTTTAAAATGGAAACCGTATTCACGGATACGGGCGAAGACCTTCCGAACATTTTCGCGATGTTCGGCTTGGGAACGGCCAACTACGATGATGTCGTCCAAGTAAACGGCCACGCCATTCAATCCAGTAATCATTTTGTCCATGATTTTCTGGAAAATCGCCGGAGCCGTCTTGATTCCGAATGGTAGCCTTTTGTATTGAAAAAGGCCTTTGTGGGTGTTGATGACGGCGTAGGGCTGGGATTCAGGATCTAACTCAACTTGCAGATACGCGTCGCTGAGGTCGATTTGGGTAAAAACGGATCCTCCGTTCAAATTGGCGAAGATCTCTTCGGAAGTGGGCAAGGGATATTCTTCGTCTTCCAATGCTGAGTTGAGTCCTGTGCTGAAGTCAGAACAGACTCGGATCTTCCCTGAGGCCTTTTTAATGCACACGACGGGTGCGGCCCATTGGCTGTGGGTAACGGGTTCAATGACGCCTAGCTGCTGAAGACGATTCAGTTCGCCTTCGACTGCTGCCAGGGAGCCATAGGGGACGGGGCGCTTTTGCTTGAAGACTGGATTTGCAATGTCCTTCAAGATAAGCTTTGCTTGCTCTTTATTGCATTTCCCTAGACCTTCAGCAAACACTTCCGGAAATTCTTCCTTCAGCTGTTCACCGAACGGTCTACCGTTCTCGATGGAGTTGATCATTTGGTCAAGGTGGTAGTTCATGTGGTTGGATTTTTCAAGCCAGTCCAATCCGAGTAAGTTTCCGGAATTCCTCACGTAGGCATAGCCGCTGGCGTGAGAATCCTTCAACTGGAAGTTGCACTTGAAGCGGCCTTTGATGTCCATGTCGCTTCCGCTAGCATTCTTCACTCGGAAAGGGACGTTTTCCAAGGGCGGTTTGCCTAGTCGTTCCCACTCGGGGGTTCCGACCAGAGTCAAATCGCTGCCGGTGTCCATTTGGAATGGGATTTGGACGCCATCGACTTCGACATCGATAAAGCGTCGGACGGCTTGCACTTGGGGGGATTCTGCGTTGGCAACTGTGACAGCTTTGCACCGGGTCCAGGTGTTCGGCTTTGACGTAGTCGATTTCCTGGGGTTGGTGACGCGGGTGGACTTGCAGAATTTCGCCAAGTGTCCCTTTCGATGACACTTGTCGCAGGTGAATTTGGGATTGCGACAAACGTCTCTGCCGCAATTCCAACAGGTCATCCTGTTCATAGGATTTCCTTCTGAAGCTACCGGGGTTTTGGGGGAGGCTTTGGTCTTCAACTCGAGAACTCTCTTCTGTCCAAGTTCTTGGACTTCAGTTTTCTGCCGTTGAATCCTCAGCCATTCTTCGCAGAGGTCCATGATGGTGGTGGGTTGTTTGCTTTCTACTCTTCGTTCCATGAACTTGATGAAATGGGCACGGATCTGAGTGTCTCCTGCTGCGTCAAGGCCCTTAATCCAAAAGAATGTTTTCCATTCTTCTGGGGTGATGTCTTTCAACATGGCCTTTTCGCAGGTTTCATTGATACGGGACGCTGGATTTTCATCCAGACGACTTATTTGCGTGCATGCGTATCTCCAGGACAGCAGGGATCTTTTAACATCGAAGTAGTCGCTCAGCGTAGCGACTACGTCCGCATAAGATTCCGTGGAGGGGTTCTTGGGACAAATCTTTGCAGCAAATTGCTCATAGATTTCGTCGGGTAATTTGTTGAGTAGAAGCCTGACTTGCGTAGTCTCGTCGAGGGACTTTCCTTCAACCGTGATAACTTCTCCATATCGGTTAATCCATTTTGGAAAAGTTTTCCCGGCTTCCGGATCGTATTCGAACATGGGTATGCGTGCCGATAACGCTGCCACGACACAAGATGGGTCAGTCGGGGCGTTGGCAACAGTGGGGGCGGTTGTTTTCAGGGTAGCCTGGAGAAGGCTGAAAATAAGGTCGTTCTGGGCCTTCATTTCGTCCTGTTGCTTTTTTATCAAGCTGACAAGTTCATTCACGTCGGGGGTCTTGGACATCTTCAAATCAGTTCGAACAATCCGAGAAAGTTACGCAACTGATTGAGAGAAAGGAACGGGGATGTGAATGAACTGACTTTAGGTCGGGAAATGAGGGCCAATTGGGGTTGTGTTCGTGGCTCAAGACAATGAATCTCACTAAACTTGAGTGCTTACAGCGCGGGAGGACGCTGTTTTGTGCTGGGAATTGGGTGGAGGGACGGGTCTCTCTTCGGTCTTACCGAATGCACCAATAAAAACACACAACCTACTATATGTACAAACCTATCTAATGAAAACAACCTACAAGTGAAAACAAAAATAAATAATTTTTGTTAAAAACCCAATATTAATATTTTTGACCAAAATGATAATTAAGTTTTTAAAACTACAGTTAAAAACTATTGTAGACACGCGGAATACGTTCTACTACCTGATCGCCAATTGTTGTATAGTGCGAATATATACAACTGTTAGTTACTAACTATTTACTTCAAATCAAAAGTAAAAACGAAGACAACACAATGTAGGAAGCAATCGCGGAACGCGATTGCGCAGAAGTGGAACTGTGAAGGTGGCCTGCACATCTTAATAATGCGCGGCAATTTGAAATGGTGTAGATTTACGGGGTGAAATCTAGACACTACAACAATTGGCATTCCGAAAAATTGTATTCATCTATTGCACTGCCAAATAAAACTAAAGAATTACCGAAGAAAATGTATTTGAAAACGGCAAATTATGAAATGGGAAAGCGTGACCGAGATCCGCAAAGGCATTGATTCTTCACGGCCACAAGGCCACCGAGCGGAGTGTCGTTCCATGAAATTTCTACTCGTGGCACATCGACTATATCAAGCTTTAGTCCCGTCAGAAAACGAAAAAACGCTTTTAATCACAAACATTTTGTATGGAGCTTAATCTCGGGCAAAGTGGGAGCGGTGGACAACTTATGAATTTTAGAGTGGCCCCTATAGAGGCCGAAAAAGCGATCTCTATAAGGGTAAAATCAAGGTGGTCCCTGTAGAGATTCAGGGTCTGACGCCTAAAACTTAAGTTTTCACTATAGGGGCCTTTCAATTTCATTTAAAAACGGTTATTAATTCATTTTTTTTTGCATGGAAATGCTTCTTCGCATAGAGTACATAACCATTATCGATTAGCATGTCCCCTATAGGGACCAATTTCGCAATCTTTAGTAGCCCCTATAGGTGATAGAAAAGTCGTCCCTAGAGGGACCACTCTGGAGATCCCAGGCATTGGCCGCTAAAAGGGAGAGGTTCAAAAAAGGCCCCAAAAATGAGATTTTTATCACCTTAAAAGGAACATTTCTATGGAGCTTTTTTTCGGCCCTTCCCGACATTGCCTATGTGAAATCCTATATATAATAAAAACAAACCGAGCAAAATTAATATAATTCGGAGATCCGGACTGAATCTTGTTCCTCGTGTTAACGAAAACTCTGAAAAAAATACATATTATCAAACTAATAAATCGCCAAAATAAGCCAGTCGGGCTAAAAATCTCATCGGGTGTGCCCATATTAATCCCGTATGAGCCCAATGGGTACAACTCTTGGCATTTTTCACCCCAGCTGAGGCCCGTTTTCAGCCTAGTTTCTTCTTGCACCCGTTTTTCTCCCGTTCTAGAGCAACTGGCACTGAAGGAGCCTCGAAAACACGGGGGCTTAAAACGGGCGCACCCGTTGAGACACCTGGCTGTTCAGATTCGAAAAAGTGGTCACTATAGGGGTTTAGGGTCTGACCACTTCGCCCCTAAAGCCTGAGTGGTCCCTATAGGGGTCTTTCAACTTCATTAAAAAATTATTTGTTCAATTTTTCGCACGGAAGTACTAGAATGTCCCCTATAGGGACTGCTTTTGCATGCTTGAGTGGTCCCTGTAGGGGTAGGTAAAGTGGTCCCTAGAGGGGACCCGATCCCTGAGGTTTCCCATATAGGAAGCACTCAATGACGTCATTGAAAAATGCTCTGTGGGTGGCTAGCTCTCTGATTGGTTTATGGCTCGATTAGGGGCGGAGCTTGGGGGACGACTTGAGATTCAAAATCTGCACAGATCATACTACATATTGAAAGTTAATTGTTCAGTAGAATTTTTCGAATCCTCATTTTATTTACCTTTCATAGGTGTTGAGACTTCTCTGAGGCCTAATATCCACCTTGCAGCCAACGATCAGTACAGGTATCGGGCAGGATTCCAAATCGAGAAGTGGAGCTAAAAATCTATATTTTTGAATTCAAGGAGGAAAATAAGAATTATAGTCCATTTCTCGCGACTTCTCTGCGCCCTCCTCGTCTCTCTTGTTGACGTGCTATTTTCACGTTTCTCTGACCTCGGGAACAGAGACATTCAAAAACTGACAAGTCGCGGTGAATGGACTATAGTTCGATTTTTCTTAAAATTCACTCACTAGCTCCGCTGGCGGGCTTCCTCTGCTTCCCGTCCAACATGGTCATCCAGAAACCCATGTTCTGGAAAATAAATCAAACGAATCACTTGAAAAAAACTCGCGTAAGTTTAAAAAAATTCTCTTTTTTTCGAATAAAAATATGTTATATTTTTCTGTTTTTCAAGGTGATTCGCGGAATTTAAAACCTTATTTTTAACTGAAACTTAAGAAAACACCCCTAAATAAAGTCAATTTTCCCTTTTTTCTGTCATAACGGTTGGAAACTTTGAAAAAGTAGTACGATCCCAAAAATCAATAAATAACTCTGGAATTTTTCACTCTCTATTTCCCCTAAAAACTTGAAAAATCCTCTTTCTTCTCCTTTCGAAAAGCGTGAAAACGTCAAAACCTCTTCACTTCTCTTATTGCTCACATCGTAGACCAAGATCGCTCCATGGGCACCTTCGAAAAACACTTGAGCGGCCTGGAAAAAAAGAGAGCTGTATATTCATAAAAAAAATAAGCCTAGAAAATGCCCCTGCGCCTTCAAATTTCACCAAAAATGGGTCACGAATAATCTCTATTACTTTAAAGCTACTACAGAAAACTTTCATTAAAACCCATGGTTTTTCCAATCGTTCCAAGACCTTTTTCTTTAAATTTTTATGACCTTAAAAACCCTATGCGCCTTTAAACTTGAATAACTCATAGATAAACTCTATTTTTTTCCATTTTTTTAAAGATTTATGACGAAAAAGCCTGAAAAAAACCCTATGCGCCTTTAAGCTCGAATGAACTATAGTATGTTCAGATTTTGAATGCCAAGCTCCGCCCCTGAAAGCTTAAATAGCCAATTAGAGAGCTAGCCAGTAACAGAGACTTTCAGCATGACGTCATTATACTTGAAATTCAAAATCTGAGCAAACTATATACTTATTATAAAGCTAGCTTATCACAAAAACACTAAAAATAATTAGCTTTTCGCTTCGAGACCCATTTTTCAAACTTTCCATGCTCCTTTAAATTTTTTTCTCAGATATCATTTTACCTGATGATGGCTTCGAAAAACTCAAATGAACTATAGTCTGTTCAGATTTTGAATTTCAAGCCGTCCCTCAAGCTCCGCCCCTAACGGCACGAATAACCAATCAGAGAGCCTTTCCGAATGACGTCATTATACTTGAAATTCAAAATCTGAGAAAACTATATACTTATTACAAAGCTAGCTTATCACAAAATTGCCGTAACTACTATTTCGTTCCAGGACCCATTTTTCAAACTTTCCATGCTCCTTCAAATATTTTTTTCGCATAAAAATTCACCTGATGATGGCTCCTCTGGCCGTCGATGTCCCAAAGTTCGATCAGTTCCGATTTTTGTTCTGGGGTACCTAAAATTCGGAAAATCATCAAAAAGTTAGAAATGAGAAACAAAAACCGGCTCGATATTCATGCCAAGTCATGACGACCGCTGCGCCGACCGTTTCCGGAAAATTCGTGCCAGGACTGAAAAAATCAATTTTTCGTATCAAATTTGATGAAAATCGATAAAATCAATAAAAAACGAACGTTCCAGCAAGGGCATTACAAAGGGACGTTTTTTTCCGGTTCCCGTTTCGCCGAGAACAATCACTTTGGTGCTCATTTTTCAACTGAAAAATACTTTTTTTATTTTTTTGGAGAAAATTTTTCATTCAAAAAAATACACATTTTTTTGAACATTTTTAAGCAGAATGTCAAACTCTAAATATAACGTCTAGGGAGGTCCCTATAGGGAATAAGAGAAAAACAGCCCCTATAGGAGACAAAAAACACTCCTGGGAGGGTAAAGTTTAGATGGTTCCTATAGGCCTCTACATAAACTCAAGTGGCCCCTATAGGGATTAGGAAGAAAGCAGCCCCTGTAGGGGACAAAAAACACTCCTAGAAGGGTATAGTTTATATGACCCCTATGGGCCTTTGAAGCTCAAGGGGTCCCTATAGGGAATGAAAGAAAAACAGCCCCAAAAAAAAAAATCCCTAGAAGGCAAAAATTTAAATGGTTTCTATAGACCTCTAAAACTCGAGTGGTCCTTATAGGGACCCAGTTTTTTTTCTTCACACAACGACCGACTGCCATGCTCTCTTTTGGAAACCTATTACCTATAGGAAAAGCTAAAGTGATCCCTAGAGGGGCACCGTGAAGGGCTCTTAAGATGGCTCCTATAGGGACCACTCTGGCGTTTCCAAGTATTTCCAATAATTTCAATAAAAAAATTCATTCAATAATGATGAAATTTAAAGCCTGTGTAATTTTAAAATCAACCAAAACAACATCAAAAAAATGAAGATGCATAATTTCGAACAAAATTCAGTTTTCGAGACAAAAAAAGTATTTTTTTTTACATAAATATGAACCTAATAACAAGAAAAAAATCATAGAAACATGAACAAAATTATTAAATTTACCTAAATTTTTCTTGTTGATCCTCACGACCTCCAAGCAAAGGGAGCAACTGCCGCACTCGAAAATGCCTCGATCAATGATTTTCTTGATCTGAAATCGATAAAATCGAATAAAATACACTCGTCAATATCAAGAAAACATGAAAAAATGAGATTTTACCGAAAAAAAATTTGAAAAACCAACATCTTCAGGAGGAACTTGATATTCGTCGCCACAACGGCAGTATTCCTCAACTTCTGTTTCGTCCTGAATTTTAAAAACGCTTGAAAAAAGTCACTTAAGATCTCCAGAGTGGTCCCTATAGGGGTTACCTTAGAGCCCTTTAGTGATAACTTTACCAAACCCCCATAGGGACCCCTGAAGCTCCCAAAAGTGGTCTCATAGAGACCACAGATACTTCACCCCTATAGTGTGCCCTTTTTTGTCCCCTACTGGGGCTGTTTTTCGTTTATCCCCTTTAGGGACCACTCTATTGTTCCCGAGCTGAGGAAAACTTGGGAATGAAAAAAAAAGGAATTTCAGAGTGGTCCCTAAAAGGGTTAGGGGGAAAACAGTCCCTATATAGTCCGAAAAATGGTCCCTAAAGGGGTTTAGAGTCTGATCCGATAGCCCTTAAACCTTAAGTGGTCCCTATAGGGGTCCTGCAACTTCCTCTAAAAGACGCTATTAATTTAATTTTTCGCACGTAAATGCTTCTTCGCTGCACATAAAAATTATCAACCAACATGTCCCCTATAGGGGCCACTAACTAAAACCCCTATAGAGACCACTTTTGCAAGCTTTAGTTACCCCTATAGGGGTTGGTAAAATGGTCCCTGAGATTGCCCCTAGAGGGAACACTCTGGATTTCCTGGAAATCACACTTACAAAAAGCGTCCAAAAAATATAACCCTTTCCAAAATGACTATTTTCCAAGTTAACTTCGAAAATCTTCTAAAAATTGTGAAATTTTTCAGAATTTCAAGAAAGAAATCCCTTTTCAACTGTTGGAATCGACAGAATTTTCAAAAATTCCTCATTGAGAACTTTTTTTTTCGATAAAAACCTCGTAGATTTCGATTCTCTCGGCGATAGTTCCACGAGATTCGCGAAGTTTCTGCTCTCTTAGCCAATAATTGTACTCTTCTCGGCCTTCTTTCGTCTGAGAAAAAAACTTTAGTAAGTGATTTTAACAGATTTAGGAACGCCAGAGTGGTCCCTATAGTGGTTAGGGGGGGATATTACTCATATAGGGGTAAATATTAGGTAGTTAGTAAAGCGATTTAGGTACTAACCGCTTAACCTCTGAAGCTGAAGTGGTCCCTATAGGAGCCTTGTCCTTATAAGTGGCCCCTATAGGGGTCAGGGAGAAAATCTGCCACTATAGGGGACAAAAAGGTCCTCCTGAGTGAAATTTAGGTGGTCATTATAGGGTTAAGGTTCTAGATTCTGAGTCCCTGAAGCTGAAGTGGTCCCTATAGAGATCTTGCCCTTATAAGTGATCCCTATAGGGGTCAGGGAACTATAGGGGACAAAAAGGTCCTCCTGAGTGAAATTTAGGTGGTTTTTATAGGGTTTAGGGTGTGATCTCTGAGTCTCTGAAGCTGAAGTGGTCCCTATAGGAACCTTGTCCTTATAAGTGATCCCTGTAGGGGTCAGGGAAAAAACAGCCACTATAGGGTTTAGGGTGTGATCTCTGAGCCTCTAAAGCTGAAGTGGTCCCTATAGGAATCTTGTCCTTATACTTCTGCAAGCTTTAGTGCCCCTTGGAGAAGAATTCAAAGTGGTCCCTAGAGGGGAGCCTTCAAAGACCCCAAGGCGTTCCTAGGGAGAGGATTTTCATCATAAATGAGATTTTTTTGTTTTTTCTATTTTATATCCCATAAAATTTCCTTAAACACATCTTTTTCGATTCTAACTTTTGCTTTACAACTAAATTTCCAAATCAAAATAAAAAATGTTCGGTTAAAGCAAAGAAAAATAGGAAAATATATACTTTAACCCGATTCCAAATGACGGCCGCCGCGTTGAGCTGTTCGATGTCGGCAAGATCCTCGCCGACTTTATCAGGATGTGTCTGGAACAGAGGAAAGTACACTAAAAAAGTCTGTCCCGAAAGTTTGAAGTGAATAGTGATATTGAAAACTGGAGAAAATTGAAGAAAAACCACTAATTTGCTTGTAGAACAGATATAGCTCATTCCAAGCCAACTTGTCACGATTTTCCTTTTGGGAAGCTTCCCTTGGGAGCCTATATTTATGCGCCTTTAATAAAACCGAAATTTTCGGCCAAATTAAAGGCGCATCGAAGCGAAGGGTTCTGTAGATCGGAGGAAAATAAAAATTATGACAAGTTGCATGGAATGGACTATAAATGAACTGAAATTAAGCATAAAAAAGTCGAAAATTGCTCAAAAAATCCATTTTTCCGTTCCAAGTTTCAAAATGTAAGAACCAATATTTGAATGTTTTATCACAATTGATTCTTATAAAAAATTCAAAATTTTCCTATAAATGCGCTAGAATCAACTTTCTCCATGTCTGTAGTGCCCCAAAAATTTCGATTTCATTATTTTTGGACGAAAATGGTTTTCCATTAAAATGAGTATGCAAATTAGCGTCGTCCTGTGTATGCACCAAATACGTCATACTTTACGAAAAAAGGCGGCGTCAAGCCGTGCATCTCAAAAATCGAATTTCACAACATGATCGAAACTAACCCTTCTCAAGAAGTCGAAATAAGCTTTTTTCAATTCTTCACTCGACGATTCCTCACTGACGTTGACGATATCGTAGAAACTGTGCATTCCGCATCACAAAATCTATCAAAATCTTAACTTCTTCTTGTTTTCAACAATATCCGGTTCAAAACCTTGAAATTTCGATCCAAATTCAAAAATAAAGTGACATTTATTCAATACATTAAGAAAAGAGATCTAAAACGAAAGAAACTTTCAGGACAAAAAACTGATAAGGAAGCTCAAAAAGGACATAAAGCAAAGATATTTACACTTGTTCTCTACAGACCCATAGTCGAGAAATCAGTATATTTGATCCAAGAAAAGTCTAGAAAATTATGCAAAATATGAATACGCTAGGCGGGATCTACATGGAATACTTACAAATTTTCAGATTTTTTTCAAAAAGTTTCATGATTCTACTTTTTTTAGTACATTGAAAATAATGAAATCCTAATTTCAACCAAATCCGTCTCAATCAACTTTCCAGAGAGGGGGGTTCTTCAATCCGGCTCGGTCAGGCTGGACTTCCAAAAGTGTCC
Organism: Caenorhabditis auriculariae; assembly: GCA_904845305.1. Taxonomy (NCBI): domain Eukaryota; kingdom Metazoa; phylum Nematoda; class Chromadorea; order Rhabditida; family Rhabditidae; genus Caenorhabditis; species Caenorhabditis auriculariae. The sequence goes on from CAJGYM010000029.1 coordinate 782,567, forward strand.
ATACTCCGCTCTATAAGCCTTCAAGGCGTTGGCGACGTTGATTCCGGGCTCGTTGGGAGGCGTGGTCTCGCTGACGGCCGCCTTCTTCTTGTCGACTCGACTGCCTTGTCTGCACTCGTTGACCTCCCTGATCACCACCGGCGCGGCTTCTTGGGTCAACGCCACTTCCGTCTCCGTGTCCGGCCTCGTTTTCCGGACGCCGACCTTGTAGCTGACGTTGGCGTACTGTCGGAGGGGCGGGCAGGCCTCCAGGATGAAGGGACAGAACGGCTGGCGGAGGCCGAACCACCAGACGTTGGTGGAAGCCGTTCCGTTGGCGCTGGTTCCAGTGACGCCGATCGCCATGGCTGCCGACAGGCCCAGGGACAGCATCAGAGGCAGGAAGACCATCTGGAAAACGAGTTTCGATCAAAGTTCTATAAAAAACTGAGGAGGAAAGTCATCTTACTTTGAATTTAGGAACTTCCTGAAAATCGGTCCGAACACTCCTTGATGTATAAAAAGAAGATTCTGAGAGTCCCGAACTAGACTACTTCTCAGTTTTCAAGAAATATGGGCTCAGACTCCAGAATGAGCCCGTTTTTACAGACTTCGAGACGTTTATTTGACTTGTCATTTCTCGAAAACTTGAAAATTTTCCAGGCTCAAACTTTCAAAATCTTCTTCTGGTACATCAAGAAATGCCCTCGTAAGAAACTCCTAATCGCGAAATGAAATGAACTTCCTTATGAGACAGAATTTTCCAGAAAGATCTTGAACAAAAATAGCAAAAAAGCGCTAAAAAATGTTTTGAACAACTTTCCGACAACTTCAAAACCCTTAAGTAACCACATAAGTCTTGATTTCACTTTGAGAGACGGAATTTACGTTGCAAAAAATGTATTTTGAGGCAGTTGAGCTGAGAAAAAAACCGTATTGACAGTTAAACTAGAGGACCCATTATGTGCTAATTTTGACAATTTTTTTGCCTCTATTCTTGTCCAATTTTCTAGCCTTCAAAATCTTAGCTAAGATATCGAAGCTTGAACAGCCATAAAAGCGGAAAAACATACGGAAAAGCTGCAAAATTGAGGAAAAATACAAGAACGGCTTTTCTTTTGAAGATACCTCACAAGGAAGACCATTTTACTATGCAGTTGGTAAATCTCTCAAATTTGGTCAGAACAATCCTTGATTTACCAATTGAAAATTTTGAAAGCCTCAACCTGCACAAACTCCTATTTTTCGAGAAAAAGGGCTCAAAATGGGTTATTTTTAACGGATTTTAAGGGTTTCCTTTTTTCCTCAAAAAAAAAAGTTGTGGAGGTTGACACTTGCAGGATCTTTTTCTGGTCCAACAAAGGTGTTCTGGCCAAGTTTCAAGACCTTAAAGTGAAATAACCTTCCTTGTCAGAAACATTTGCAAAATACACAAGAAACGGTCCGAACCGTGTAAGGAATGTCCGCAGCGGGCTCCTTCTCGGTCCAATGAAGAGCGTCGAGTTTTCCGGTGAGTAAAACCAAGCAGATCAACGCCGGCACGACGAGCATCGTGTGCAGGAGGGCCGAATAAACGTGTTGTCTTCGGTGAGAGGGCAGGAAGTGACGGGACCTGAAAATGGGAGAATTTTGAGAACATTTCCTTTCTGGGAACTGTTCAAAAAATATTGATTACTTGAAAAAAAAAAGTCAAAAAATCGATAACTCTTCCATTTTCTTGATACCTTGGCCAACCTTCTTCTGTTCTCTAAAGAAAAATTGAATATTTAAAACCATTAAACGCTAAAAATCCTCTAGAATCAGGATTTCGGTTCAATAATTCAATTTCAAAACGAAAAATGAATTTTCGAAGCTTTTTACCGTATTCCTTCGCGTCACCGTATTTAAAAAATGATGATAGACGGTGCTTTTTTTAACGCCTAACCCTTATTTTTCCGTAAAATGTAATGTGTCGTCTGCATGCACCGCGGCGCTCTGGTACATGCCGGGTTAATTTTCGCGAAATTTCAGAAATTCAGTTACATTTTCCACTTTCTGACGGCTGGCTATTTTGCAATTCGCGGGATCACTTTGAACACGGTAACAGAAAAATTGCGTTTTTTCGAATCGTCTCATGACCCATTGAACATGCGCCTTTAATACTGATGTTTACTCCGAAATGCCACAACTCTTTTCTCTGACATACACTATTTCGTCGTTTTCTCGCTGTTAGATTGAGACGAAATAGTGTGTGTTAGAGAAAAGAGTTGTGGCGCTCCAGTACGCTTTTTTCTCATGACGTCACATGGGAACTTTTGGCTCCGCCCACTTCATTTTTGGTTTCGCATTTTCTAACACTAACAAAAACACTGTGGATATTCTGTTTTTTATTAAATTTTATGGGATTTAAAAAAAACCTGGCCAAGACGATCGACAAAACGAGGGCGTAAACGACTCCAACGGCAGAAAGGGACAGGACCACCCAAAGGGGAATAAAAACGACCGCCCAAGACCAGTCAACCTTTGAAAAAATTGCATTATCCTTCTAGGGAACCGAGAAAAATTACCTGTTTATCCAGCTTAAACGCGACAAAAACCATCTCGACAATGTTTATGGCGTAGAGGAACTCGAACTGGAAATATATTGTCATAAAAAAAATCGGAACTATAAGATTTTCTTTTAGAAAAGGGTGAAAATTCACGGAATTCTGGAAAAGACGGTCGCTTTTTTGAAATTGTTAAAGTGTCCAAAACGCGTAGAAGAAGCGAATATAGGGCATGCTGGAAAAGTCGGTCGGTCGATTTGGAAAACTAGGCCACGCCGTAATTTTGCTCCATGGAAAATCGAATTTCAGACTTTTTTCCCTTTTTCTATATTATTCCTTACTTTTATCAGTTTTCTAGGATATGCGACACGTGCTCCTTACTCCAAACTAAACTGTTCTTTATTTACAATTGTTTCCCTAGGTAATTTTTTTCACCTTTTGTTGTAGGTAATATTTTTTTCTTGCCTTTTTTTCGTGTGTATTTAACACATTATCTCATTTTCAGATCACATATGCTTTTTTTCATTTCGCTCATTTGGTTATCTGAAGATATTTTGGATTCAAGAAAAATTAATAAGAATTTTCAAAAATTGAATCAGTTTTTAATTTTGAATTTATCCATCGTATTTTACTCGCAAGAACTTTGAAACTTTGAAACTTTTATTCAGTCTTCAGAGAAGGTTTCTCTGCTGAATCATGGAATCATTGAAGAGCTGTTTGTCGGTTCGCGAAACTGTTGTTGATCAAGCGTAGACGGCGCGCGCGTAGAGCCTCTCGTCTCTCTTTTGATAGTAGTAGACGACTTTCGAGCGCTCCGGCGATCACTGCTTCTCCATGTAGGAACAGTACGGCGCCCAGCTTGTCCAGGGCTGGCGGGCGTCGGATTATATCTCAGGCGAGAGCGGAAATGAAGAGCGACCACTCGGAAGGTAGAAATGAGACTCGCAAGAACGATACAGTTAAATGAAAATAAGCGAAAACCTTCTTGGTAAAATTTAAAAAAAGGAAAAAAATTCAGAAAAGAAAAAAAAAGATTGGAATTCTAAGTGTTCCATGGAGCAATATTGCGGCGTGGCCTAGTTTTCCAAACTGACCGACCGACTTTTCCAGCCTGTCCAAATATAGGCGGCCCAAAATGGGAGATTTTGTGTTTCTTTAAATAATCTCATTTCAACGTTTTCAACTTTATCTGAAACCGCAAAATAGTGTTCATCAAGATTTTGAGATTGGCGAAAATAGAAAATTGGATTTTTGTAAATTTAATGACTACAATTTTCGAGAATTCTTTGAAGAAATGCGTACTTTAAAACCGTTGACACCTTGATATGGCCTAAAACTATTAAAAATTCGGAAAATCCAAAAATAGCACCATAAAAACCGACTTTTCCGGCATACTAAAATTCACGGTCTTTAAAAAGTGATTTCTGATTTTCATCACAATTTTTAGTCTTTTCAGATTTTTAATGTCAAGTGGAATGACCTCATTCAAAAACACTCTGTGGATGGCCCCGCTCTCTGATTGGTTTATCGCACCATTATGGGCGGAGCTTGAGCGACGACTTGACATTCAAAATCTGAACAGACTATAGCAAATTTCGAAGCTTAGGAACATAGAAATACTAAAATTTCATTTTGTGAGAAATAACCACCTCGAAGGGTTTATCATGTCGCATAGCCCAAATGGCGACGCCGACGGAAACGATGGCCAAGGTGAATAATGGACAAAAGACGATCGTCCATGGAATTTCGTGTTCGAAGGGAAGGAATGGCTCGAGTTCCAACTGAAAAAAGCTTCACTCTGGATTAATCCTCACTAAATCTCACAAGGAAGGTCATTTTCTAAGATTTTGCTCAAACACTCTCTGAACGTCTAGATAAAGATCCCTCATAGTCGCTACCTGCGCAAACTTCTAGTTTTTATGATTTTTCAAAGTTGCCAAAAATGGATTTCAACTTTTCAAACTTTAAAATTAATTATCTCAAAAAATAAAAGCTTGCGGGGGTTCCAACTTCCATTGATCTTCATATAAACCTTCAGAGATGGTTTGAGCAAATTTGTAGGAAAATCCAAGTCGCCGAGTGAAATGACCTCTTTTTGGGGTCTAGCCCGATTTTTGAAAAATAATATCTCAAGAACTAGAAATGTGTACAGGTAGCGACTACGAGGGATCTTCATCTAGACATTCAGAGAATTTTTGGGCGAATTTGTAGAAAATTCCAGGTCGCCGAGTGAAATGGCCTCCTATTGGGGTCTAACCCGAATTTTGAAAAATAATATCTCAAGAACTAGAAATGTGTACAGGTAGCGACTATGAGGGATCTTCATCTAGACCTTCAGAGATGGTTTGAGCAAATTGGTAGGAAAATCCAAGTCGCTGAGTGAAATGACCTCATTGTGGGATACCAAAAAACGTTTCAGAAACTTTGCAATCAGCAAAAAACTTAGTTTTCTGGGAAGCAAGGCTCAAAGTACAAAAATGGCCTATTTTGATGAAATTTTCAAAAAAGAGAAAGTTTTACAGGTTGAGACTCATCTCGTACATCAGAAAAAGTAACTGGCCAATTTTTTTAGATGAATTTGTTGGAGTTAAAAATATTTTTTTGAATGTTATTTATAGCCTTTTCTTTCACAAAATCAAACTCGAAATGATAAAAAAATAACCTTGACAAAAGCGAAAGTAACAAAAGCACAGAGAAAGACGTGTTCAACGGCAGTGAGAAGCATCGCTGCGAAGTCGACTCGTAGGGCGATTTCGTTTCTGGAAAACAAATGATTTCCTCCTTGAATCATCATAAAATGAAAAATTCAGATACACTGGGAAAAGCTGGGGTGATTGCTATTGGGAGAAAAAAAAAATGGCGGTTCTTCTCTTTTTTTTCTGGGGGCTGCAAATTGAAACCCTTCCAAACGACAAAGTGGTTTCAGGCCTTTCAAGGCGCAGGTTGAAAAGAAAATCATATAAATCTTTAAACACTAAAGACAGGTTTCAAAAACAAAAAAGCTTCAGAACGAACCGAGACGGCGGCTTGGCGCAAAAAGAGCAAGCCCCAATGATAGCTCCTGCGAAAACCAAAAGATTACAGGACCACAATGGGGCAAAAACGAAGGCGTAGCTGAAGCCGACGCGATTATCCAGTTTCAATGAAACCAGGATAACAAATAAGAGTAAACTCAAATAGAGTATACATTTCCTGAAATAAACTTCATTTTAAAAATCATTTTTTTCTCGATTTTTCAAATTTTTTTCAAATAAATTGAAAAAAATTTATTTTTATGAAGTTTTTTTCATTTTCTTCAAATCTTGGATCGATGAAGCAAACAGAAAATACTATACAGCTTTGCAAAAAAACGCATTATTGTGAAAGAAAAAAACTCACGAAACGTTAAATCCGCGAAATAAAATTCCCAAGCTCAACTCCATGTTTATTCACTTCATTCGCTCGATAAAACTTTAAAAAGTGTTCTGAAAAAAAAGAAAATTTTTAGATGTAAAAAAAAAGGAAAAAAAAAGAACTAACGAGAAAAAACGTATAAAATCATTCATTTGAAAACGTTATTGTAAGGCTCGTTTTCAAGTGAAATAGTGTATTTCTGATATCTCGAAAAATCCGAATATATAGTTGAAGACTCATGATGGTAAAATAAATCTAAAAGAATCAAGAAAACGTAAGAAATAAAATGGAAAAAAAATACGTAAAAATTTGCGCGTGAGCTTGGCGCATCGTCCGTGGCTCGTCCAAGAGAACTACAGAAACCCAAAAAAAATTCTCATATCATGCCGCGTTCAAAGTAATTTCGGCGATTTCAAAATAGACGCGTTATTCGTTTAAAATGAATTCACGAAATAGGCAGAATTGCTATTCCGAGAATAGCAAGAAACAATGAGTCTTACAACGATATATCGTTATATATGCTTTTTTACCGTAATTTCTTCGCGGGAACTCAAAATTTTGGAATTATTTGGGCATTTTCTACTGAAATTTCAAATTCGCGCGTAAAACTCACCGTAAAAATGCGTATCCAACGATATATCGTTGTAGGACTCACCTTCCCAGAATACCAATTTCGCCTGTTTCCCGAAATCATTTTAAACGAATAACGCGTTTATTTTGAAATCGCCGAAATTACTTTGAACACGGCATCAGCTTCAAAAATGAATAAATTGACCAGTTATTTAATAAAACGTGTTTAATTTTACGAGCACGTGAAAAAGAGCGTCAAATCGGCATTTCTGAAGATTAATGCCGTTGAGAGTTGATTCTCAGCTTGAAGCAGAGAATTACTTTCATGGGTTTCTGGATACGTGAGTTTTGAGGCTAATTTTTGTTAGAAAAGGCTGGAAAAAAGATCATTCCCCTCAAAGACTATAAGGAAAGGTGAAAGATTTTTCAAATTTCAGAGACGATGTCAATGAAATATTGCAAAAGTCGGGAGATTTTCTCGTTCGCTACACAGTCCCAATATCCCACGGCGCCGATTATAATTATGTTGTCAGCGTGGTCGCCAAGCCAACAACGAAGGAAAAGGTGCTGAGATTTATTGTTATAGATCTCTTTTCGTTAGAGGCGAATAGACAGTGAGAGGAGAAGAGCTGCTTTTATTGTTATCTAATAATGCCTTTAAAAGTCACAGAAATTACTTATTGAAAGTTATCTCATTCATATTTTCACTTTGAAAGTGCGCCATTTGCAATTTGACTGCAAATACTTTGCAAAGAAAACTTTTGGCACGAATTCGAAACTTCTGTTTTTTTTTCACGTTCCTGTTCATAAAACGCGTGTATTTACATGATTTACTTTTTGAAAAATGATCCTCAGTACATAAGAAGAAAAAGAAATGGAAAAAGAGCTGTAAAAAGCTTCATAATACGCGACGCGACCGCTCCGCAAGGATTTCAAAGTTTCAAAAAATGGCAGTCCCAAGAGCTGCAAAAATTTTGGCAGTCCCAAGAGCTGCGAAAATGTTGGCAGACCCAAGAGCTGCGAAAATGTTGGCAGACCCAAGAGCAGTCCCAAGAGCGTTGAAGATTTTGGCAGTCCCAGGAGCTGCAAAAGTTTTGGCAGTCCCAAGAGCAGTCCCAAAGGCAGCGTAAATTTTTGGCAGTCCCAAAATTAGTGAAAAATTTTGGCAGTCCCAAGAGCTGCAAGGATTTTGGCCGTCCCAAGAGCTGCGAAAATGTTGGCAGACCCAAGAGCAGTCCCAGAGCGTTGAAGATTTCGGCAGTCCCAGTCCCAGGAGCTGCAAAAGTTTTGGCAGTCCCAAGAGCAGTCCCAAAGGCAGCGTAAATTTTTGGCAGTCCCAAAATTAGTGAAAAATTTTGGCAGTCCCAGGAGCTGCAAAAGTTTTGGCAGTCCCAAGAGCAGTCCCAAAGGCAGCGTAAATTTTTGGCAGTCCCAAAATTAGTGAAAAATTTTGGCAGTCCCAAGAGCTGAAAAAGTTTTGGCAGTCCCAAGAGCAGTCCCAAAAGCAGTGAAAAATTTTGGCAGTCCCAAGAGCAGTACCAAAGTATCCCAAACTTTTTATAGTACCCCAACCGCCACGAAAGAATAGGAGCTTTGATAAATATATTTACACCAATTCATCAGCTTATTTAGGTGGTAAAGGACTTTGCAATAATGGAGAAGGACAAGGGGTTTATGTTCGAGGACGGCATTCCAATGTCTTCGGTTTTTGAGTTGATATCGAGATATAAGAACAGCAAGAAGCCGATCGCTGACGTGAGCACCACGTTTCGAATAATCTTACGTGGTTTTTCACGCTGATTTCTGCTTAAAAATATTCAAAAAGGCAGCTCAAATTGAACCATATTCAAAAATGCTTTTGAGCGGCCATAACTTAATTTCCAGGGCTCTCTGAAAATTTTTAAGCATATATTCGGAATCAGCGTGAAAAAGCACCATTGGAAAACCTGGAATGAGCTCTAACTTTCCAGGGAATAGCCTTGATTTCGCCAAAACGCCGTAAGAAGTGGGAGCTCCGGATGTCGAGCCTCGAGCTGGAGGCGACTCGCCTTAGTGAAGGTTTTCAGGAAAGTTGTAATTCAAGAATTGAAGCCTGCTGTAGGGAATTTCGGCCATGTGCTGAAAGGCTTTCTGAAATCGCCAACCGGCGAGAAAATCCCGGTCGCCGTTAAGCAACCCAAGACCAATCTGCCCCCGGATGGGAATTTGGCAAATGACTTGGTGGGTATTTTTTCTGGAAGACGGGCATGATCAATTCGGGAGAAGAAGCGTGAAGATTGTGATATAATTTTGAAATGAAACATGGTCGCATTTGGAATGGCTATACGCGTAGCGGTTGCTGTGCGGCTGAAGTCAGAAGTTTCAAGCTTTCGTTTTCTTACCAGCACTTTCCGAAGATCTCCCTGAAAAAATCCAATCCAACCCGCTCAACCTCATTCAGGTCAACCAAATGCTCTGTGAAGCGCGAGCCCTGCGACAAACCGCCAGTCACTTGAACGTGATCAGCCTTCAAGGGATTGTCACGGAACTCAATCCGCCACTCCTCGTCATGGATCTCGTCCGTCTTTTTTGTATTGAGCCGGACCACCTAATCGTTTTCAGGTCGAAGGTTCCGACCTGGCCAAGGCCCTGCGAAGCCAGATAGTCAGTGATCAGCACCGACTCCCGATAATTATCGGCGTCGCCAGCGGTCTTTCTCATATCCACCTCAATGGAATCGTTCATCGCGACATTTCGGCGCAGAACGTCCTTCTCAGCCACGACTTCACCAAAATCAAAATATGCGATTTTGGTTTGGCTAGAATTGGTCCGAGTTACACGGTGGGAAAACGATGCGGTCGCATTTGGAATGACTCAAAGCGTTGTGGTCGCGCTGGAGTTCACGTCGAACAGTCTGACCTTTTTCCTCTCACCGAAGAGGGAGAATAGGTCACAGAGAAGTCAGACCGTTTCGGGTGGAGTATGGCTGAGACTAAGAGACTAAGATGATCCTTCAAATCTAGTTCCTTTTTTATTTTCTGATGAGATACTGTCGGCTACACTCAGATTCAAACCCCAACGCTTTGAGTTATCCCTAGGAGTACGATAAAAAAAACTTTTCTAAAGGCCAAAAGCACGCGTCCGATCCCATACAAGTGGATGGCTCCAGAAACGTTGATGAAGCGCGTTTTTTCCTTCAAAACCGACGTCTGGTCTTTTGGGGTTCTGGGTAAGTTTTGGAAGATTTCAAAAATGTGCGAAGTCCAAATTTCAGTCTGGGAAGTTTACAACGACGGTGCCGATCCCTACACCTTTTTGAAGCCCCAAGAAACTCGAGTTTTTCTTCTGGAAAAGAGAGAAAAGCTCGGTTTCAACCACGCAGTGATTGAGTGTCCGCAAGGACGTGTGTTTCTGTCCAAAAAAAAAAAAATGAGAAAATAATTTTCAGTCGTCGATTTTATCACGAAGAGTATCTTCGAATTCAGTCCCGAAAAACGGTGCAATATTATAACCGTTTGCGAAAAGCTGAAGGAAATCTTGTCCGAGCAAGATCCGACTGTTCAACAAAGGTGCATCCCGATTCTGATGGTGAGGATTCTTGATGGGTTCTGGATTATTTTGGGAAGTCTTTAGGAGATGAATCGATCTAGACAGACTGCTGTGGCGAGTTCGAGAACCAGAAAGTCTCAGTCGCTTGATGACAATCGGAGGAAGACGAGTCGCGGGACCAAGCCCAAGTCGCCGCATGGTTATTTTTTTATAAATTTAGAACGAGACCAGCTTCTGGGATCAAGAAAGATTGTTCAGTTTTCTCCTTGCATTTGAAACTATTCACTGCTTTTTGAAGCCCTTTAGTGACATCTTCATCTTTTCTTTCTCTTCAAAATCTTTGAAAAATCACCTTTTCCTCTAGAGAGCTCCTTCAACAGTTGTAGCATATTTTCCAGCACTTTTTTTGACTTTTTCTAGTTTCAGTTCACCTAGAAGCTTCTGAAGCTAGGAGAGCATCTTTCCTGACTTTTCTACCTTTTTTAAAGCTTTTCTTCCTCTTTTTGAACTTTTTAGGCTCCCTCTCTTTTTTTTAGTCCCTTTTCAATCTACTAGGCCCATCAAGAAGCTTTTCCGAAACTCATAACGAAACTAACTCAGCTTTTCATCGTCCTAATGAACCTTCCCTTTCAAAATTTCAAGAGCTTACTACTTTCCTTTTTCTGAACCTTATCCAAAAAGAAAAAATTTTCAAAATATGTTTTTCAGTGCGAAGCGCGAGATCCAAAGAGAAGAAAAATTCGAAGCCGCGATCGCCGGACAGTTGAATGGAAGCCGACTAGAAAATCGCCATTTTTCATGTCATTTCAATGGCAAAAACAAGGCTTTCATTTTATTTTTTGCACACCCGGGGCTTTCTTTGAAAACAACCTGACAAGATTCGATTTCGATTTTGGGTTCAAACTAGACAGTGACGGCGTCCAAATTGGATAAATGCTTGGATTCGACGGAGAGAGCCGCGGTCAGATCATCGGCCGTCGGTTCGAAACCGAGGATTTTCTCCAGGAGTACGCCTGGCGGATGGCCGCCGCCGTGGGATTGGACCTGAAAAAATGGATTTTTTTCAAAAGTATATAAGAGCTTCTTGGACTTTTTAAACGTTTACAAAGTGATTTACATATTGAGCTATATAATCGGGATGGTGGACAGCTTAGGAGTTCCAGAGTGACCCCTATAGGGAGCGAACAAGTGACCCCTGAAGGGTTAAAATCAAGGTGGCCCCTATAAGGGTTCAGGGTCTGGCTTCTTTGCAAAGAGTTCATAAAATCGACTAGCATGTCCCCTATAGGGGCCACTAAAAAACCCTATAAAGACCACTTTTGCAAGCTTTAGTGGCCCCTATAGGGGCTGGTATAGTTGTACCTAGAGGAGACACTCCAAAGGCTCCTAAGGTTGCCTCTATAGGGACCACTCTGGAGATCCTAAGAATTGGCCGCTAGATTCAAAAAAGGCCGCAGAAAGGCAGCAAGTCCCTTCCATTTTTTTTCTGGGATTTTAAAGGCTCAAAAAAGGGTGGAAGAAGGGAGAGGCGGTAAAAAAGGTGTATAACAGCCGATGAAATGGTGCAAAAAGGCAGCAAAAAGGGAACATTGTTATAAAGCCTTTTTCCAACCTCTTGCCTATGTAGAAGCTTCTTCAGCTTTTCCTAACGTAATGGGAGCTTCTCTAGCTTCAAATTGAGGTAAAATTTCGATTTCTCCATGTAAAAAAATTTCGCGCCGCCTTTTTTATCATGTGATGAAGCTTGAGTAGATTTTGAGTGAAGATCTTCAAATTTAGATCAGTTTTCGGCGCTTTTAAGTAGCTAAAAAAATCAGAATATTCCGGTTCAAGTCAAAATTGGATAAACTATGAAAACTCAATACCTCGGCCCAACATTCGCCCCATCGCCTCGAGAACGGATCGTCGCGGAATCTTTGCTGCCAAATCAGCGACGCGGCCGCTTTCGCCACCAAATATGAGTAATATTTGGCGCCATATTGAACAGTGTGATGAAATCTGGAAACAAAACTCGATAATTTATTTCAAATAAAGCGGAAAAAACTGGAATTGTCGTCAGAGAAAGAAAAAGACAACTAAATTTTGGAGAGTCAGAGATAATTATGCGTTTCGCGGGAATTACTGTGAACACTGCATAAAGGTTGAACTAGATTAAAAAGACATTTTTTCTTCGAATTTTTCTTTTCCTTCGAATTGAAACACTTTTCTGTTGGATACGCAACGCAACCGCGACGCTTTGAGCCATTCCAAGTGCGACCAAGGAAAAAAGGACCGCGAAACTTGTTGTGTATGAATTAAGGCCCCTTTTTCCGGAAACAGACTGAATTTTACCGAGGATGGAGCACGTTTTTTTTTGAATACGCAACGCAACCGCGACGCTTCGAGCCATTCCAAGTGCGACCAAGGAAAAAATAACCGCAAACCTTGTTGTGTATGAAGTTAAGACCCCCTTTTCCGGAAACAAACTGAATTCTTACCGATGATGGAAAGCCGCCGTTGGGTTCCTCTCTAAATACGGCAACGATTTTTTCATAATCGAGTGGAAAAGTTCAGTTGTGGTCAGTCTTCCGGAAGCGATTAGAGGCGCCATTTCAGGTCCTAAATGGAGAAGAGAAGGTCTTGAAAAGGAAGGAAAACGATCCGGAAAATCAATGGAAGCATAGGCGAAGTCGGAAAGGGTGGAAAACGGCTCCATAGAAGGTCCTTTTTTGCAGCCTTTTTGCGCCATTTTATCGGCTTTCATGGACCATTCTTGCTGCCTCTCCCTTTTTCCGCCATGTCTAGTTTCCAGAAAAAATAAAAGGCTCTATAAAGGGACCCTTTTTGCTGCCTTTTTTGAGCCTCTCTCTCTTTTAACGGCCGTTATCCACCCATCCAACTTTGCCCGAGAGATTTTTTTTTTACGACCACGATGATCCAAAAAGTCTTTTTTGAAAAATCAATTCATAGAATGGAAAAGAGTAGGAGTTTTTGGTGAGAATGAGAAAGGTCGATACAATTTCTGAATCTAGTTCCCTAAAATGATCATAAAGTAGAGCTAGAAGATATGGTTTTCGAAAAAAGACGACAATTTTTTTGAAAGTGAACCCTAACCATGAAGCTCCAAATCATATAGACCGTATGCAGCCTGCTGAACGGTCTCAATGGCCGTGAAGGAACATCGGGACGCCAAAACCGTGGCCGTCGAGTCGACGGACAAAGACGCCGAGGAATCCGAACTTCTCATGATATCTCTCAGGACCTAGGAAAATCCTGGTTGGAGCAACTTCTGAAGCTTAAATATACATGCAGGTCGCTGAAGAAGTACTCCATGAGGTTGGACGGGATCTCGGAGAAGTCTTGAGGGCATCTGGTTCCTGGAAAATGGAGCTTTTCTCGAAGTTCAAGCTAGAAAACAAAAAATTGGAAAAAGAGCCGAAAAATTCAGGTTATCAAGTTCGCTCTAGAGAGAAAGTCTCTGATAAGCTCTTTAAATCATTTTTTGAGCTTCATCTAGCTCCATATTCATTCTCAATCCCTAAAAATTCACCAGCAACATGTTGATACCGGGTCCGGCCGAGGATACTGTGCATGGCGTGGCCCAACTCGTGGAACATCGTCTCGGCCGAATGAAGCCTCACGGGGACTCTTTGCCAGGGGATCCGGGCCAGGGGTTCTTGCAGAGACAGGGCCAAGACGACGATCGGCGACTGCCATCGTCCATCCGACAACTGAGAATCGCCCTTTTCAGAGGTTCTCAAGAGCTGCACCAACTAATTTGGAGCATCTGACAGTGTAGTGACAGTCGCTGTGAGCTTTCTCGGGTCGGATCGAGACGTCGAGGTAGATCGTGCCGAGGTCGTTGTTCTGCTCGTCTATTGCTTCCTGGAAGAAGTCTGTTCTTGGGTTTCCAAATATGGATATCGTGGTCGCATTTGGAATGGCTCGAAGGGTTGCTCAGCTTGGCTTTCAAAAGCTTACGACATCATTCAAAGCTTTTAGATGCGCCCTAGCGCAAACCGATGTGAGTCCGGCGCACTTTTGAATGATCGTTTCAGAAGTCCTACATACTGAGCCATTCCACATTCGACAATAGGCTTCAGAATAGAAATAGCATATAAAGCAAAGCTTCCTTCATTTGCTGAGTCGTGGTCGCATTTGGAATGGCTCAAAGGGTTGCGTTGTGGATTCAAGTGTCGACTTGGCTTTCAGAAGCTTCCGTCATTCTTCAATGCTTTTAGATGCTCCCTAGCGCAAAGTGGCGTGAGTCTGGCGCACTTTTTAACGATCCCTTCACAATTTTTCCATCTTGAGTCATTCCTCTTGCGACAATAAGCTTCAGAATAGAAAAGAGCATATAACGCAAAGCTTCCTTCATTCGCTGCGTCGTGGTCGCATTTGGAATGGCTCAAAGGGTTGCGTTGTGTATTCACGTGTTAAATTCAAAAGCTTCCGTCATTCTTCAATGCTTTTAGATGCACACTAGCGCAAACGGATGTGAGTCCGGCGCACTTTTGAATGATCGTTTCAGAAGTCCTACATACTGAGCCATTCCACATTCGACAATAGGCTTCACACGGGAAGTGCGAAAGGTCGAGGTATTGGAATTTAATGAAACTTGGTATATAGGTACTTCCGAACACCCTGAATCCAAAGCAGTTGAAAAAAAGTGCGCCTTTTTGGTTTTAGTCGAGTTATGGCGCCTCAAAATTTGCACGCAAAAAATGCATTGGAAGGGAAGAGGGAATCTGTTGCGGCGGCTAACTCTAGTTGCCAGCAGGCGGCGTGGTGTAGTGGCTAGAGGCCTTGCGCTGTGAAACCTATGATGCAGGTTCGGTCCCTTTTTGGTGAAATTTTTTTTTTGCCAATTTTTTTTTATTTGAAAAATGAGGAAGTTTTGATGAAGGAGTGAAAGAACAGCTCAAAATTTTGAAATTCACCATTTTATGCCCATCTGAGAAAGAGTTTCGACAAAAAAATTTTTTTGCTCCATTTTCCTTGCCTAACCATAAGGCTTATGGTCGACCCATTCCTTCAAAAAAATTTCTGATGAACCAATAAAATCAAAGTTTTATGAGATTTATTCTTCTTTCCTTCCTTTATGACGTTATGTGTTGAAAGCTGTGAATCAAATTCCAGCTTCACTTCATTTTCGCAATCGAGATGATATGGCGATGCTGCAGGGGAGGAAAAATACCAGGAAGTGGATTAACAAACCGCCACCTTTGAAGAAACAACTTTTTGATGAATGAGAAAAGAAGCATAGAACTACAATAAGTTGTTATTTATGACATAAAACTATGAACTCTTGCAAGAATAATCACGACGCCCAAATTTCCTGCACAGAGCATGACAAAAAAAGACTAAAAAAATTTTTTTGTTGAAATTCTTTCTCAAAACGACATAAAAATAGTGAATTTTTAACACTTTGAACGGTATTTTTCGTTCCATCTTCAAAAAATCATCAATTTTTTCGAAAAACTTCATGGCAAAAATAAATTTCACCAAAAAGGGACCGAACCTGCATCATAGGTTTCACAGCTCAAGGCCGCTAGCCACTACACCACGCCGCCTGCTGGCAACTAGAGTTAGCCGCCGCAACACATTCCCTCCTCCCTTCCAATGCATTTTTTGCGTGCAAACTTTGAGGCGCCCTAACTCGACTAGAACCAAAAAGGCGCACTTTTTTTCAACTGTTTTGGATTCAGGGTTTTCGGTAGTACCTATACCCCAAGTTTCATTAAATTCCAATACCTCGACCTTTCGCACTTCCCGTGTCAGAATAGAAATAGCATATAAAGCAAAGCTTCCTTCATTTGCTGAGTCGTGGTCGCATTTGGAATGGCTCGAAGGGTTGCTCAGCTTGGCTTTCAGAAGCTTCCGGCATCCTACATTGCTTTCCGATGCTCCATAGCGCAAGTCGATGTTAGTCTGGCGCACTTTTGAACGATCACTTCTCTAGTTTTACATATTGAGTCATTCCTCTTGCGACAACAGGATGAGTACCATCATTCAAAATTCAAATTTTAGGCCCTCCAAAAAGTTTTCTAATTTACTGTCAATTTTTTTTTTAAAAAGCGAGCGAGGTTATTGAAACAACATCATGGCCTCTTTTTTTAGGGAAAAAAATTAATCTTATTCAATTTATTGAAGGTCTTTAAACCACGAACTTTTTTTCAAAAAAAGCCAAGCCCCCCCCGCTCCTCAATGTTTCAAAAATCCCTAAAAAACCCACCAACTTGATCAAGGAATCGGCCTTCCAAAGTTCTCCACTTCTAATCTCCCTTTGCACCAAACGGATTCCATATAACCGTTCAGCCAACTTTGAAAAGCCGTTCAAAACCGTGGAAATCGTGAAAAATGGGGCGATTTCACGGGTCTGCTTGGCAATGTTGAATGCGCTCTCCTGAAAATTCTTTTTATTTTTTTTTATTGATAATCAGCTTTTCATGGTTTTGAAGTAGGCTCTGAGGACAGATTTAAGATTGTTTTTTTTCTTCAAAACGTTTTTTTTTGGTCTGAATATGTCATTTCCATGAATCCTTGTTAATTTTCGATATTATTTTGGTATGGAGTCTTCCTATAAACCAGAAAGCTAATAATTTCTTTTGTATAAAAATCCCTAACCCTGTACAAATGCATGAGGAAGGGCAAATCCCATTCGGCGACGGAAACTGAGGAAGTTGAGGCGTCTTCGTCGCTGTTTTGGGTCTGGCATTGGGTCTGGATGTCCGTTAGTACTGCCAGTTCCTTTTCTGAGGCTTTTCGGCAGTTCTAAAAATCATAACTTTGAAAGAACTTGAGAAGAAAGCTCGTGTGGTAAAGTTTATTTTTCGATAACTCTTGGAGATGGTAGGACGAAAAATTTGATCCGCAAAAATACGTCGCGTGAAAATTGCGACCACATAACCTATGAGCCACGAAAATTTTAAGCCTTTAAAATTTTGTCCCCTTAAATTAGAAATTACTTGCATATAAGGCTTTCAATTTCTGTATTTTCTGTTTTTCTTCGTTCTGGTCTTCTTTAAACTTCTGCTCTAGTACTGACTCTCATTTCTGCGTTGAGTTATCCCGGCGATCCCAGGATTTGATAACGTTTTGAAACCTAATTTCGATTTTTAACTCTTTTTCTTCTGTTTTCCCAATTAAGTTGTGCTATAAATCATTAAAGTTCAAAATCTGTCAACTAAATACGTTTTCCATGTTTATAACAAAAAATGACAGACTTCTTTTGAAATTTCTAGAAACCTACTGAAAACAGTGGCTCTAGCTCTGGAATTAATCAATATCAAGAATAAAAGGAAAAAAATTTAAAAAAAAAAGGAAAAGAAAGAAATTCAAAAAGTCATCATCTGAGCAATTTTAAAATTTACGAAAAAATTTTGAAGGCTTAAAATTTTCGTGGCTCATAGGTTATGTGGTCGCAGGATCAAATTTTTCGTCCTACTATCCTCTTGGAATCCCAAAAATGTTGTCTAGACCTCTAACCCAATAAAACTATAGAAGCTTCATCCTCAGCTTCAACTATCAAAATAGTGCGTTTGTATATAAATAGTGCATCCTCAGCTTCTACTATTAAAATAGTGTGAAATAATAAATTTAAAGAAAAGGTGAACAAAGTGGCACAAAAAGTTTTTCAATGAGCAGGGGAAAAAATTCTCGAATTTCGATTTTCGAAGTTGAAAGAGTGTGCAGGTCGAGAAACGCCAGGGGAACAAAATTTTAATTTTCTGAAACTCCTACGATTTTTTCGCATTATCAAACTTCAACACTTTGAGAACCTAAAAGCTCCGTTTTAAGCCATTGAAACTCACATCAATGATGCCCCAGAGGAACTGCCGGACCGATTCATAATTCTTCAGGAGGCTATTTCTCTGTGCTCGGTGAGCGAAAGACTCAAATCCGGTTAGCTGGGCCAGGGAATGACGTGATCCAACGATTCTTCGCAACTGGTTCTCCTGAGATGATTTATGGTCTTTTTTCCTGTTCAATATTCAATTTTTCTCTTCTACGTGTTTGAGTTTTAATATTTACATGAAACTTCTCTATTTCTTTTTTAGGAATCTCAAAACTTTCTCTGAAGACCTGAAAAATGACCCTAGAGTTTTTTACCTGTTCTTCATTGTGCGCATAGTAGGCGTTGTAGACGAATTCTCGTTTATTTCTTTCACTTGAATGTGAAACTGGGGAATATATCCGTGATGGGAGGCTGAATCGGACCTGATCGGGCCTGGAAAAGAACCTTTGCCAATAAATTATAATTATTTCGGACATAGAAAAAGTCTCTACAGCTGTCATAGCATATTTTGAATCAAAATAATTCAAGCCCTCACTTCTTAACGACGACTTCAGAATCGCATTTAGACTGGAATCTTGCGCACGCGTCGAAAATCTCTCCGGAAATGTTCACAAACTTCTCTCTCTGTAAATTGTTTTTTTACCATTACTTGTAGGACCGCTATGAAAAAAATAAGTGTTACATTTTTGGGACCAGAAAAAAATAAAAATAAAAATATTTACTGTCTAAAAAAAGTCATTCAAATCAAGATGCAGCTCTCAGAAACATCAGGCAAACCCAATCAAAATCTTCTATGTAATCTAATCAGACCAAAAAGTAGCTCTCAAAAAGTTAAGCAGACCAAAATGCAGATCTCAAAAGTTAAGCAGACCAAAATGCAGCTCTCAAAAAGTTAAGCAGACCAAAAAGTATCTCTCAAAAAGTTAAGCAGACCAAAATGCACCTCTCAAAAAGTTAAGCAGACCAAAATGCAGCTCTCAAAAAGTTAAGCAGACCAAAATGCAGATCTCAAAAGTTAAGCAGACCAAAATGCAGCTCTCAAAAAGTTAAGCAGACCAAAAAGTATCTCTCAAAAAGTTAAGCAGACCAAAATGCACCTCTCAAAAAGTTAAGCAGACCAAAATGCAGCTCTCAAAAAGTTTAGCAGACCAAAATGCAGATCTCAAAAAGTTTAGCAGACCAAAATGCAGCTCTCATAAAGTTAAGCAGACCAAAATCTAGAAGGCTCACTTCTTCCTGTGACAAATGAACGCCGGACTGCTCAAAGTCGTCCAAGAACAAAGTCAATGTTCGTTTATCAACTTCATCAAGGCGAGTCGCATCCGTTGTTTCCGACGACTTCAATCTTCCATATAAGGAGGTGTCGGTATTAAGACTGAAAATTCAAATCGAAATTTCAAAACGCACAAAACGAACCTTTCAACGAGGTCACAAAAATCGCGTGACGCGATTTCCGAGGCATTTCTGAACTCCTTGTCGTCATGCAGTTGTCGAACGCATTCCGTCTGAACTTTGAAGTTTTTTTTTTTCTCTTTTTGGAAAATTATAACACTCTCCACCTACTCCAAAAGACAATTTTCATTATCCTCCCATAAAAACCCACCAAATCAGCAGCCTTACAAATTTCATTGGAAATGTCGTCGACGATTTGTAATGCCGTCCGGCCTGGCTTATCTTTCGACCCTTCTGTCGTCAGTTCCTGAGTCAATTTCTCAAAACTGTCAAAAATTGTGAGTTAAACCGCTAAAAGACCACTAGTAGCCTTTCGGACCTCCTTGGGTAGTGCTAAAATGTCGGCTGGGCTTTTGAGTTTGGCTTCGTTGAAGAGGCCCTGAAAATATGGAAGAAAATTCCAAAAACGATAGTTTTTTCTGAACTACTTCTCTACAGGCAAGAACTCGAGACCGTGAAAACCTTTAAAATTTGAAAAACATCCTTTTTTTCAATTTTCGGGTGTTTCTATTTTCCTAAACTTCGCATGTTTCCCTCAATTTTTTTGAATTAAAAAAAGATATTTCATTGCTTATTCCATTTCGTAAATTATTCTTGCTTGAGTTCGCAAGCCCAAGCCACCCCAAATTCCTACCGTATCTTTCGTGGCAATCTCCTTTGACCGCCCACCAAAAAAGGTGCGCAAAAATGGGCGGAGACGAGCCGCTGCTTGGCTCCTGGCCAGCATTTCTTAAAGAAAAGTCAAAGAAACTTATCAGCCCGAGTTGAAGAAAACCGTTCTAAAAGTTCAAATTTAAACAAAAGTTCGGATAATCAAATATCAGGTTTCTGAAAGTCTTCTGAACAACATCAACCAGAACGAAAATGAGGACAAGTGAAATCGTTTATTTTTTCAATTACCGAGATTAAGACAAAATACCTGTACGAAATAATAAAATTAACAGAAATGAGGTGAGATATGCAAGGAGGGGCAAAATCGAGAGGAAGTATTGAGGTTTTGAGTCGTAAAAACTGATCAAGCAAGATACTTTTTGGGAAATTTTTTTTTATAAGCCTGAGGCCCTTCCGTGGCTTAGAAAAAGGGAAACTGACCGTTTTTCTGTAAGTCTAGTATTTTTGAACTTCGAGACGTTGAGAAATATCACTACTCTTTTTCTGTTCAAAATATTTCGAATCACTTGAAAATTAAAAAATATTGATTCAAGGTCGATACACACCTATAATCAGCCTCTTCCGCATACGATAATCTTGAAATTAACTGAATAAATAGGAATAAATTTCTCAAAACAAATTCTTCCGGCCTCGCAGATCCTTGAATCAAACTTGAAGCTTGAATTTTAAAACTTAAAATCCTCAAATTTTTCTATTCCCATCAGAAAATACGCCTTAAATAACCTCTCAATTTCACTTCTCAATGACAAATCCCACAAAAAGCACAGAATGACTGGATTTAAACATCGGAAGAAGTGGCAGCCGAGGAGGCGGAAGGCATCGGGGCGTCGGGGACGTCAGTCGCGGCGGCGGCCGCTGGAATCGCCGTCGGATCTTCTGAAGTCGGCGACGACGATGTCGCAGAGAGAAGATCTAGAGCTGGTGGAGGCGTGCGATCGGAGAGCGGCGGCGTCGTCGACGACGATATCGCCGGCGAATCCGCCGCGTGGATCTTGCGTCGCGGACCTCGTTCCGACTCCTCTTCTTCCTCCTCGTCGTCGTCCTCAGTCTGTCGGGAGGAAATCAGAATTATTTTCTGTTATAAGAGGTCGTATGCAATAAAGTGAGAAAATATCTTCCTTCATTTTTCTAAAACTTGGAAAAGGCAAAACTGTTCTTTCGTATACCTTTTTAAAACTTTCTTAAAAGGTAATTTAATTTTTGGGTAGTCCAGCGCTTCCCGAAGTTCCAGGAAAATGTCGGAAAATCACCTTTATCGTATACGACCTTTCTCTATTCACCACTATTTTGTCAAAAATTATAGAAAAGAAGTAAATTTAGAAGCGTAAAGGAATATGGTCAGTAGAAAATAATTCAATGCCCTAATGTAGATCTCTTCATTGTATTTTCCGAAATCTACTTGAAACTGCAAAATATCAACTTTCGGGCTCAACTTTGACGTTACTCAACTACCCAAAATCACTTCAAAAACCGTAAGCTGAAAATTTTGAAAGTAAGATTCCGTAGCCAAAATTTTCATAGTCACATTTTTTCCGTAAGCTTTCATGGCGGAGATTTTATACAGCAAAAAGAAAATTTTTAATCGGTTGAAAATGAAAAAAACCTTTCGCAACGTTTCCGCAAGAGTGGGATTTCAAAATTATTTTCAATTAAAAATCATATTTTTTTAAGAAAATTTCGTACAATCTCAAGTGAATCGTTAAAAAAATATAATGAAAAAAACTTTAAAATGTAGCCTTTTTTTCCTCAAAAATAATTTTTTTCTACTGACCATATGCCTTTAAAAAATTAATAGACGACACAGGAAACTTATTGACCCCAGGGAAAGCTACCATACGAGGCAATTGTTTGGCGAAAGCGTTGTAAGCCCCTCGAGGAGCCGAGATGCCAGCCGTCGGGTAAGTCGCTTCGTACCTGGCGATTGATAATTTGGCTCCGACCTGAAAAGAACATTGATAATTTTAATATTATCTGATTGCCCTGTATTTTTTGAAATGGCGTTTTTTCCTATAAAAACGATGATTATAAAGAGGTCCAGAAGGATTTTTCAATTTTCCAACATCTCCAAAGCTTATTCTGGCCTTGTCATAGGAAAAAGAGAGCTTTCTGAGTTCCGAATTTGCAAATTGCTATTTGGTCTGCTTATAACTTTTTGAGAGCTGCATTTTAAACCGACTTCACGGTTTTATTGGAATATTGGTCTGCTAAACTTTTTGAGAGCTGCATTTTGGTCTGCTTAAAATTTTGAGAGCTGCATTTTGGTCTGCTTAAATTTTTGAGAGCTGCATTTTGGTCTGCTTAAATTTTTGAGAGCTGCATTTTGGTCTGCTTAAATTTTTGAGAGCTGCATTTGGGTCTGCTTAACTTTTTGAGAGCTGCATTTGGGTCTGCTTAACTTTTTGAGAGCTGCATTTGGGTCTGCTCAACTTTTTGAGAGCTGCATTTTGGTCTGCTTCTTTATGAGAGCTGCATCTTGGTTTAACTAGCTTTCACGGTTTTATTAAAATTTTGGTCTTCTTGAAAATTTTGAGAGCTGTATTTTCGCCGGAATAACTTTTGTTATGCCGTGTTCAAAGTGATTCCGCCGATTTCAAAATAGCCGTCAGAATATATAAAGAATAACTGAATTTTGGAAAGGTAGAGATAATTCCATATTTTGCAGAAACTACTTTGAAAAAGGAAACATGTAAATCGATGAACACAAAGCTCAACATAGCCTATGGTCTGTTCAGATTTTGAATGTCAACCAGCTAACTCCGCCTCTGCTGAGACGGTACCTTTTCGCGTCGATGTTTCATCCCGCGGGACTAATTTTGATCTTTTTCGATCTAAAAGATAGAAAAAGAGGTCAAAAAAGCAGCCTTATTAAAGGGCCATTGGCATATGTAGATAAAACATTGACGCGAAAGATATTGTAGCCTTGGGGGTGGAGTCAGCTGCTTGACATTCAAAATCTGAACAGACTATAATAAATTTTATTGTTTCTGAAGGAGAAACTATTGCCTTAAATTTCGTCGCAAAAGACCTTAAAAAAACAAAAAAATTGTAAAACTACTGGAAACTTTTTGAATAAAAACTTCGTTCAAAAAAAATTTTTTTCCGATAAAGGTCCAATTTTTTTCCCAATCAATTATTTAAAATTTTTTTCTCCGTCTCCACGAAGCTGTTAGAAAAGTACGTTTGATTATTTTTCAATGTAAAAAAATTCATTTTTTTCAACACAAACCTGTGCATAAGCCCCCATCAGCGACGTGATTTTTGGCAAGAGCGAGTAGATCGTCAACTCTTTCTCCTCCTCAAAGTGAAAAAATAATTATTATAACTTATTTTTTTCAGAAAAAATCGGTTTTTTTACTTTTAAAATATGAAATTAATAAGAAAATAGCTTTCTTGGAGGCCATATAAATCATTTTACAACACTAGTTTTCGTTAAATGACCCTAAAGTACACGGAAACCATTATTAATTGTCATTTTCTCTTCCCAAACCTTATCAAACTCATTTTTGTACTCGGTCGCGTGTCGGACCATCATCCTCAGTCTTTGGGTGAGCAAATTTGCCTCTCTCAAAATCTCCAAATCAATCGGCAGCCGGCCGGCTTCAACTTCAGCCAGATAAGCCAAAATGAGCTGAAAATTCTCTTTTTATTTCTTTGTTTAACAGTTTTTCTGTACCTCAATCCGGCTGACCAGCATATCGATCGCAGATTTTTGGGACCTGTACTGTTTGGCGTTGGCGGAGCCTGTTTCTTGGCCGTCTTTGGTTGAGAGCCTTCAAAAATCGATTGAACATCAAAAAAGGTCTTTCGAATTTTTTTCGAATTTTAGCTGTCATGATTATCTTGATTTAACAATTCATTTCATTATTTCGAACTGGTTTTTTTCGAAAAATCTTTTTTTAAATTTAATTTCAAAGCAACTCTCGTCTCATCTCTTTCTTTCGCTTCACCCGAGTAAGAAAAATTTTTTTCGATAAATTATAATATATAAAATTATCGTAAAAGGCGGAAAAAAATTGTCCAATATATGAAAATGAATGTTCTGCAGATTTTTCAAAAAGAATAAAATTTGAAATTTGGCTATTTTTAACACCTTTTTTTCGGGCTAAAATTTTCTTCTGTGTTCTCTCTTTTCGACTCTTTTTTTAAAATTTATTTGCTGATCTAAAAAAAAACCTCATTCCTGTAAATCTTGTCATTGGAACTTGGAAAAATGGGTTTAATAAAGTGAAAAATTCCGCATTTCACGTCTCTCGGTCAAAAAAATGGAATGGTAAAGTCTTCACTAGAAAAAAATAAAAAGCAAAATTATTTGACAGAAAAAAACTGAAGAAGAGCAATTTAAAGCCTCTTTTTCTCTTTAGTTTTACTAAAAAAATTACTCGAATCAAAGTTTTTTTGGTGTTTTGAAAATGTCAAGGTTACATATTTTTTTGAACAGCTTGAATCAAAAATTTTTTTGAAGCTTTGAAAAAAACTTACGTTATCAGTATTTTTTTCCAAATATTCGAATCACAATTTTGGAAAAAAAAAATCAAAACCTTTTTTTTTAAACTACTCGAGTCAAGGATTTCTTAAAAGTTTTGATAAAATCAAGTTATAAATATGCTTTTTCCAGATCATTAATCAAAAAATAATTTTAATCCTTTTTCACGAACTTGGCGATATGATTCACTCCGACGCGTTCGCTATTCTCCAGAATCAGTTGCCATTCGGCAATCGCCAAATTGCCCGGTTTCTCTTCAGTAGCACTAGAATCGCCTTCGAAGACGTACAGCGGCAACTAAAATCTCAATCCTTTTTCCTTTTTCATTTCTTTTTGAAACCCTGCGATCATTCCCGCCGGTCGCCGTGTTCATCTTCAATAAAACCGGCGAATCCGTGGCTTTCAGCTGACTGAACGTCGTCAGGACGTTCCGATCGACTTCGATTAACTCCGCTTCGGAGCCGGTGCAATAAACGCCGACGACACTGATTTCGGGGAACACTTCGGCGTCTCAAAATGGTACGAAATTACTCATTTTGAGGCAATTTTTCGGATTACACTGCCTGGCGCGGGCTTCGAAATGAGCCAGATTGAAGGATTCCCGGCCGGTCGTCTCATCGGTGTACATTTTGAAGGCGAACGAGTTGATCATTTCGACCGTTCTGCCGCTCTGACGGCCTAGCACAGCGCCGTACACCTTTAAAATGCGGCTGTTTGGGGATTTTTGGGAATTTACTGGGACGAAATTGGCTTAGAAATTCGATTTTTCCTAGGGACACTATGAAAAGAAACGAATAATGTTATTTGATCAAAATTTTAGTTGAACACCTCGGAAAATTGTGGCCCTGTAGGGGCTTGGCAAGGAGAGGACATGGAGAGGACACTAAAGTGGCCACTATTTTTCGTTTTAGTGGCCACTTCAGTAGTTTTTCATTCAGTATTCCTTCCAGTAACTCTGATAATTTTAAAACAAACAGATGGGACCAGTTATGTTGATCCTTTGACCCCTATGGTGGCCACTAATTTGACTACTATAGTGGCCACTAAAAGTTTTCCCAGCTCAGTAGCTTTATACCCTTTCTAACCTTTGACAAGGTCCTTCAAAAAATTCAAGGCTTCAAAAAAAAAATATTTTCCCATCAATTTCAAAAAACTAATGCAACAGTTATACTTGGAGGGGATCTTTTATTAAAAATTCAAAATAAAAAACGTTTATTTATCAAAAAATGATGAGCTGATCAGAATTATAAGCTTTACTTCACTGAAAATTTTTTTTGAAGCCAAAAAAAAACAAACCAATATGATAATTATCATCTAAAACATAACTTTTCATTATTTCTTCCTACTTTTTCAAAAATAACAATAGTAAAAACACACCCTAAGGTCCTGAACCTTCTCCTGGACCCTGAGCCTCGAAAAATGCTCGGAAATCTGCATGACGACCAGCGGATGGATCAAAGCTTTCAAATTCGTCGGCACACATCCCGATTCTCCCTTGTTTTGGGACATCTTTCACCAACAAAAAAATATATAAGCGACCTTAAAAATAAAGAGAAAAAGGTACAATAATGGTCCATAACCGACATAAAAACAAAAAGGAAGAAAAAAAAGAAAAAAAAAACTTTACTCTATACACTCGGTACACGTAAGCGACTGCAAAAAAGCGACTATGATATGAAATAATTTCTATGGCATGAACTTCTATGTACATAAGTATGATGAGATCTAGTAAAAGTACATTTTTCCGAATAAAAAGGAATCTCGCGAGATTAGGACAGAAGAAAAATGCAAAAAAAGCGGCAAAATGGGTATTTTGAAGGCTTGGAAGGGCAGAGATTTGAAAAAAATGACTAATATTTATTTTTTTAATCTATTTCTAAGCCTAATTGAGCTTTAGAAAACCTTGAAAACTTTAGAATCTTGTTTTTTTAAAATTTACCTTCATTAATAAAAAAATGGCTTTAAGCTATCAACTACTGAAAAAAATTGCTAAAAAAATCCGTTTTTTTCTGGATTTCTTTCAGCCATTTTTTTCATTGATATTTAAACAAAATGAAGATTTTTCCATTTTTTTCAGAAGCCAGAGCACGTTGAAAACTTAAAAACCGCATTTCACTTCATTTTTTTATCTTATTGAGTTTTTTTCAAAGTTCTCTTTTGAGGCTAATGCAAGCTCAAAAATCAAAAAATGACTCAAGAAGTTGTCGGCTCCAAGCTTTTCCATACTAGACTCCCATTGAAAAATTGAAAAAACAGCCTTTTACTCCGGAAAAGAACTAGAAAATTCAATAAAAAGGCAGGGGACTGGCGTGGTAGGCTCTCTTGCTGCACTCGACGGCGGCGTCGACCAATCGGAACAGTCCAGTGTCCCTCGGCCGTTCCAGACCGCGACGCGTACGTCGACGCATCACCGAAATCATCTCCTCGTGGGAGAGACTTCCGTCCTGGAAAAGGACAGTTCCAACAAAGTTGAAGTTAGAAGATAATGCAGTCTAGTCTGTGTACTTGAAATTTCACGGAACGACATTCCGCTGTTCCGCTGCGTGCGTTCGCGAAGCGTCTTTCGAATCTAGCTTACGTTTTCACTTGATTGTTACTGCTGTGGGAGCACATGAAAGTAGAGTACCTTAATAAAAGAAAAAAAAAATTAAAAGCGCGAGAGGCGCGCAGCGGCACAGCGGAATGTCGTTCGGTGAAATTCCAAGTCGTTGTATACCATCCGAAAAAAAACGAAAAAAACGCGACGTTTTTGCAAAGAAACTAATCTTCCTGGAAGTTTCTGGAGCAACTTTTTTTTTTGAAACTTCATAAGAGTGTTAAAAATAACAGTCATCCCAACCCCAGAAAGATTGATTTCCTCACAAGGAACTTGTGGCCAAAACCCCTTTTTTTATATCTTTTCTGGCGGTACTCTCACTGGAATCGGCTTTAACTACGACTAAAAGTAAGATCAAAAATCATAAAATCTTCCACGAAAAATGAAAAAATAAAATGTCTACGCATTTTCAGAAGTTACTGAAAAATCAAGATTTCCAAATTACCCCTAATTTCTAGGAAACAGTAAATACGTAGTGAAAACAGGTGATTTACGGGCAAAATTCAACCGGTCAGAAATGAAAATTTGAATTGAATAGGGCTGGTTTTTCTGGAAAATCTACGAAAAAAATTGTTTTTAACGGGTATTTTTTTATAATTCTGTCACGATTCATAAGTTAAAAAAAGGCCCAAAATCAGCTTCTCCTTCAAGGGACAGAATAAATTTTAATTATTTTCTGATTTTTTCGCTTTTTTTCAAAACTGAAACAAACCATATTATCATCAAAAAGCGTGATGACGAGGTCCACAACATGGTCCGAAAGGGAAACTCCCGTGATTTTCAGCGCCACTCTAAAAAACTGCTATTTTTTCTCGAGGAAAAAAGGCACCTTTTCAACAAATTCGCATCCACCGGAATCCCGGCCATTTTGTGAAAATGCAAGGCGACGTCGACGTCATCGATATGATACAAAAAGTCGAAAAACGCCTTGGTCTGAAAGAAAAATTATCTTTTTTGAATATGGCTCAACTTTTTCTGTTGTATACTCTGCTCACAATAATCCCGCGAAATCCAAAAAGCCGTCAGAGAAAGAAAAAGATTGCTAAATTTTAGAGAGTCAGAGAAAAGTTCGAAATTCGCGAAATCACTATGAACACGGCATTAGGAATAACTTCACTGGACAAAATAACCGTCAGAGAGTGAAAAAGACAACTAAAATTAGGAGAGTCAGAGAAAAATCGAAAGTCGCGGAATCACTATGAACACGACATTAAGAATAACTTCACTGGACAAAATAACCGTCAGAGAAAGAAAAAGATAACTAAAATTAGGAGAGTCAGAGAAAAGTTCGAAATTCGCGAAATCACTATGAACACGGCATTAGGAATAACTTCACTGGACAAAATAACCGTCAGAGAGTGAAAAAGACAACTAAAATTAGGAGAGTCAGAGAAAAATCGAAAGTCGCGAAATCACTATGAACACGGCATTAGGAATAACTTCACTGGACAAAATAACCGTCAGAGAAAGAAAAAGATAACTAAAATTAGGAGAGTCAGAGAAAAATTCGAAATTCGCGGAATCACTATTAACACGGCATTAGGAATAACTTCACTGGACAAAATAACCGTCAGAGAAAGAAAAAGATAACTAAAATTAGGAGAGTCAGAGAAAAATTCGAAATTCGCGGAATCACTATGAACACGACATTAAGAAAAACTTTACTGGCCACAAAATAACCGTCAGAGAAAAAAAGGTAACTGAATTTTGGAGAGTCAGAGAAAATTTCGAAATTCGCGGAATCCCTATGAATAACTTTACTAGTCACACAAAAAAAAATTCAATTCCATTTTATTTTCAAAAAAAACCTCCTCAAAGCTGATTCCAGGCGCTTCTTGACCCTTAAACTTTCGTTTGACCCTTCGAAGCATTAATTTTTGTTTCTTATCAACGATCTGTGCGTGGAGAAGGAGTAGCTGGGCGAAGCTTTCCTGGAAAATATGATAATTTTTTTTTTTCTGGAAGGGCTGTAGATTTCGAAATTGTATGAATATAACAAAGCAGTTGGCCAGAAGAATCTTTAAAAATACAAAAAAAATTCGAAATTAACAAAATTTCCCGGCTGAAAACGGGAAATATAACTGACTTTTTGAGATAAAATGTACGTTTTTTCGAAAAATAACACTGAAAGGAAGAAAAAATGAATGTTTTTAACAAAAAAAAAACTGTATTGAAGAAAAATGTACATAAACTTAATTTTACGACAAAAATCGAAAAATTATTATTCCACCTCGGAAATCCTGCCCGGTTGGTCGTCCATGGCGTCGCGGCGATCGAACTCCATCTTCAAAAATGTCGCTTTGAAGTCGGGTCTGCAATATTTATTATTATTTTGATAGGTCGCAGCAAAATAAAGACCATTCCTTTTTTATGGTGTTATCCTATAAAATCCATTTTTGGGAGGTACTTGGTGGATAATGGCTGCAAAATTGGAGAGGCTCAGAAAAGGCCGCAGAAGGGCAGCAAAGAAAGTCCCTTTATAGAACTTTCCATTTTTTCAGGGATAAAGAAACGGTGAAAAAAAGGAGAGGTAGCAAAAATGGTGCATAACAGCCGATGAAATGGCGCAAAAAGGCAGCAAAAAGGAACCTTTTCACCCTAAAAGGAACTTTTATATGGAGCCTTTTTTCACCCTTCCGACCTTGCCTATAACTTTTTTTCAACTTTCTTGATAAATCCATTTTTGGAAGGGAAAGTCGGAAAACAAGTGCAAAATGGTCGCTAAAAGGGTTTATTATTGAACCTTTCTTTCTTGGAGGACTAAAAAACCTTAAGAAAGGGTGCAAAAAGGGTGCTGAAAGACTCGGCGATTGATGATTTCCGATTTTA
Source organism: Caenorhabditis auriculariae (assembly GCA_904845305.1). Classification (NCBI taxonomy): domain Eukaryota; kingdom Metazoa; phylum Nematoda; class Chromadorea; order Rhabditida; family Rhabditidae; genus Caenorhabditis; species Caenorhabditis auriculariae. The sequence continues at coordinate 812,371 of CAJGYM010000029.1, forward strand.
TTACTGTAGCCCATTTTGGTTCATAAAGATTATTCTTAACTTGAAAATTTTGTGTTTCTCAAAAGGGTCCAAAAAGGGTGAATATAGGCCGATGAAAGGACGTTAAAAGGCAGTGAAAAGGAGCCTTTGTAACTCTATAAGATATTTTTCCATGAAACCTCTTCCATCCTTTTCGACTTTCACTGCAAAAGTCTAAAAATGGGTGCAATATAGCCGCTAAAAGGGTTCCGTTTTGCGGCCATTATTGAGCATTTCTTTCTTAAATAGCCTCAAAAACGGGTGAAAAAAGGGTGCTGAAAGAGTCGGCGATTGATGATTTCCGATTTTATTACTGTAGCCCATTTTGGTTCATAAAGATTATTCTCAATTAAAAAAATTCCGTGATTCTTAAAAGGGTCCAAAAAGGGTGGATGAAGGCCGATGAAAGGACGGAAAGAGGCAGTGAAAAGGAGCCTTTGTAACTCTATAAGATATTTTTCCATGAAGCCTCTTTCCACCCTTTTCGACTTTCACTGCTAAAATCTGAAAACAGGTGCAAAATGGCCGCTAAAAGGGTTCCGTTTTGCGGCCTTTATTGAGCCTTTCTTTCTTGGAGGGCTGAAAAGCCTCAAAAAGGGTGCAAAAAGGGTGAAGAAAGATGATTTCCGATTTTATTACTGTAGCACATTTTGGTTCATAAAGATTATTCTCTATTAAAAAAATTCCGTGTTCCTTAAAAGGGCCCAAAAAGGGTGAATAAAGGCCGGTGATAGGACGGGAAAAGGCAGTGAAAAGGGAACAATCAATGGAAGTTTGATCCATAAAGGACTTTCAAAGGGCTCGACTATGTAAAAAGGTGAGAAAAGCCTTATAAAAACGCCTTTAAGATGGACGGTAGTCAAGCTAGGTTTTTCAATAATAAAATGAAATCTTGTGTACTTTTTGTGACGTAACTTACCTTGTAACCTCGAGAAATAGGTCCTTAACAAATTGCAAGAAAGAAAGAAAATTTAAAAAAAGTTTTGGCTCCGAAACTGATGACGAAATATTGACCGTAGTACTGTCTCAAACATGCGTGTAAATATTGAATATTTTCATCCATTTCCAAGCAAAAAACTACAAAACTCGCATGAAACTCGATGAATTTATCGGCGCACAGCCTCAAATCGCCGTTTTTCCCAAAGAAATATTCCTCGAGAGCCGAATTTTTGACGACCCGGAAGGAAGAATTAGGGGTCACGTGGTCCCGATGTCGTTGGCCGACGGTCGTTTGGGACATGATCAATTGCTGGAAAAAAAAGTACATAGTTTCTGAAGGAAAATATCATGAAAAATGAACCTGAACTTTCTGAAACTCTTCCTTATCCAAGGCGCCATCCCCGTTCACATCGAAAATTTGGAAAGCCAGAGCGAAATCGGCCAAGGAAGCTGGAAAATGTCTTTTTTTCCAGTTAGTGTTAGAAAATGAACAAACTGGAAAGGAGGGTCATGAGAAAGAGATAATCGCTGAAGCTGATCAGGCCATTTTCGCCAAGCTTGTAGAAAATGCTATTCGGGTCGGAGAATTTGTGCTTTTGGTGCTTCTGGAAGTGGAAATTTGAATGGAAAATGAAAAGGAATATATTTTTTCATTGTTTGATGAATTTTTAGGAGCAAAATATGTCATATTGCTGAAAAAAATTTGGAAAGAAAGAATCAGAAAAAAATATTTTTTTCGTGAAGACTGGAAACAACATGAAACCCATCAAAAAAACTAAATTAGTGTGAAAAATAAATGAATTTAGTGATGGGAAAAAGGTAAAAAAATAGATATAATGCAAATTTCTTAAAAAAATTAGGTTATTGAAAAAGCTAAGTTCAATAAATGAATGAAGAAAAAAACAAAAAAATAAGAAATTTGTGATTTTTTTGTGCTTCTGGGAAAGGAATATATTTGATTTTTTTCATTGTTTGAAGACTTTTTTATGAGGAAAATCTGTCATTTTGCTGGAAAATTTTTTTTCATGAAGACTGGAAACAACATGGAACTCATCAAAAAGCAAATTATTGTGAGAGTAAATGAAGTTAGTTATGAAAGGAGGTGAAAAATAATATATGAAGCAAATTCCATAAGATCAAGATTACTAAGTTCCATAAATAAATGAAAAAACAAAAAAAAATAAGAAACCAGTGAAGATTCTGTCAATTTTAACAGCAAAAAAACGGAAAAATTCCTTCTTTTTTCTCCCAAAAGCCTTCCGAAACTTCCCCGGACCTCAGGCTGATAAACTTTGAAGCTATCCAAGCCCCATCGCCGTGGCTGCATGACGCCAGGCGTGAAAGATCGCAGGAAATCTTCCGGGGTCATGAAAACTTCGAAACTACGGCCGGAATCGTCATTCGGGTCCATTACCTTGAAAAAAACATACTTGAGTACGGAAAAATATAATAAATTTGAACCAAAAACTCTCCAAAAAAATGCTTTTAAAAGCTTTGAAAAAAAGGATCTTAAAGATCTAGAGCTCAAAATTAATTTTTCAAAGATTATTTTTTTAAAGTTGCTGCGCCTTTAAAAAAAACAAACAAGGTTTTTTTGAGCTTCATATAATTTCAAGATAAATAGGGCTTTCTAAAGGGATTTATTTTAGGCCTTCTGCGCCTTTAAACCGCAAAAAGGTTCCAAAACGAACTTTTAAAGTCGCGAAATAGCGGAATATTTTATCAGGAGTCGAATACATCCTCAGCCGATCCTCATACTCAATAATTCGCCTTTCCCGGAACCCGATTTTCTTCTTTTTCGGCTTCTCTTTCATTTCCTTCAGATCGTTTTCACTGTCCGACTCGGTTTCGGCTTCAGATTCTGATGAACTCGCCTAAAAACCACTTTTTACTCTTAATTTTTGAAGAAAACTAACCAGAGAGCCTTCAGACTCGGCTTCTTTCAATTGTGAAGCATTCGGCTTGAAATTCTTCGAGGATTCGTTGATTTTGCCCAAAATCCTGAATTTTACATCAGGTTTAAAAGAAGTAAACTATGATTTCACCATTCATAATCCAACATCAAAATAGACATGATGAAAATAATGGCAGCAAAGTTCCAGTTGAAGAGTTTCCGGAGTGGAGGCCAAATATAAGGTCTGTGGTTGTAAATTGACGATGAATAATCGGAATATCCTTTTCCGCTCTCTCTAAAACTTTCAAAAACCATGGAAAACAAAAAATCATTATCGACCTATCAGTGTAATGAAAAACGTCTTTCTTCTGCTTTCTGATGTTTCCAAAAGCGGTGTAGGCGTTTAAAGGATCAACAGCCGCTTCTTTGGTTTTTGCTACTTCTTTGGAAATCGAGTAGCAAAATGGAGAAGATGAAATCGGTCTTGTATTGAAGGCCATCAATTTGAAGGTTTTCAAAGGCCCAGGCGGCAGACGCAGTAAATGCATCCTAAAAGTGACTATACAGTCATAACTAGTTAATTTAAATAAAAAAACGGAATAAAAAAAGAAAAAAATGAAGCGGAGCGAAAAAAACAATTTTTTTCAATAATAGGAGGCAAGTCTGCTCCACTGCGCAATCTCCAGGCGAGTCTCTGAAAATTCTTTAAAAGCGTTTTTCTTGTGAAAAACAGAATTTTGAGTGCATTTCATTAATAAATATCGAATAAAGAATACTTGAAAATAGTTCTCAAAAAAAATTATAGAGAAATCGAAAGATATATGGAAATATAAAGCAAAACAGAAAAAAGTAATTATATAAATTGCAAACTTCACTAATTCCAAATTTGTTCATTCAAACTTCAAAAATAAAAACTTGAACACGCCCTCAGGATTCGAGAAAAAATAAATTTTCCAGTTTCTCTATTTTTTTCTTCAAGCTTCAGCGTTTTTTTCTAAGCGCATGCGTCAAACAAAAAAATCAGTCGAAAAGGGAAGGGCAAAATGCACAAAAAAAAAATCTTGTTTGTCTTTTTCATAATTAAAAAAGAATTTTTGAATCATTAATGATTCTTGCATCACATATCACAAGATTCTCTTTTTCCTAGTACTTGAAAAAAAAGAAGTTGTTGACATCAGTCTGATGCAACGCCGGGCGGTCTTTTTTTTTGTTTTCCGAAATTAGAACATGAATCTTCCCTGTTCTACTTCATTCTTTAAAAAGCTGATGGCTCTCGAGTTGAGATTTTTTTTTTATTGGTACGGTAGGAATTTTGTGAGAACTGTTGTGTGCGACTTCATGTCGTGGCGTTTTTTTGTAAATTTTACAAAAATTTTTTTTTCAATCAAATCATTTTTTTCATATCTTATTAAACAGTTCAAAGTAAGAATTTCGTTTTTCTCACTCGTCTACAGGATCTACGGGAGTTTTTACGTATCAATTTTATGAGGTTTAATTTTTTTGATGGTCAAAAAAATTCAAACGAAAATTGTCTTAATATTTTTTATGCTTTTTCAGAGACCCTTTATCTTATCTTAATGTCTAAAGATGCAGTATTAAAAGGTGATTATTGTCTCGTGATAAGCGCATTTGGCGCCTTTCGGACTCCTTTTCGAGGAATCATTCTTCGATTTTCTCTTTCTCATCTTTTTTTTTAGAAATTCCATGGGTTTTATTCCAATCCACGCACTATACGAAATTGAAAAGAAACTGTCGGAAAAATTCCCGAAAAAAATTTCTCACGACAAAAAAAGTGATTTATATGCCCCGAGGGCCGCCATTTGCACTATAGTCGGGGAAAAAACGTATCACGCGAGCTTTTCTGCAGTCCCGATGATTTTTAAATTGCTCCGCGTGACCTTCTGCTGGTTTCAAGTGATAAGAAGTGTATGTTCATCAGTTTGTTTGGTTGAGAAGTTGATATTTTGGATAGGATTTGAGTTAACATAGTTTTTGTCTTGAAGTTTCAACGTAGACGTTTATTTTATACCTTTTTTGAGCCTTTTAAGTTAGGGTTTCTTTGTTCAGTTGAATTTTGAATATTCATATGATCACTGGAAGCAAGGAATCAACTCAAAACTGAACTTTTTGGTCTTTTTTAGAGTTTTCCAGTTTTTGAATCCTTTCCAAGCCCTCAAACTCAAAAAATAGACATTTGTTTGATGATAATTTGGAGATTGAAGCTTCTTTCTTCATTATAGAGAAGAAAAGATAAGAATTTTTTGTTCCGTGTCTATTAAAATTTCGTGATTTATCAATTTGATCAGATTTCCGTAATGCAGTTGCAACTTGTCAATAAGTGACTCATTACTGTTTTTCAGTTTTGATTGGGATTTTTTTAATTCTTCTGCATTGAAATATAAGCAGTACAATATTTAAATAAAAAAAGCATTTTTTTCGAATTTTTCACTTTTTTTCCATAGGAAAAAGTCAATTTCAACGTAACAAGACTCAAAATTATCTAGTTTTTTGCAACTTTTTCGGCTTTTTAAAGCAAAGAATGAGAATTTCAGCGTGAGAGAGTACGAAATTGAAATCTTTTCCAAGTCAGACTGAGCTTTCGTGAATTTTAACAGATTCCTAGTCATTTGAGGACAAATAAGTTAATTTTAGCGGTACAATTTTGAAGTTTAAGCTGTCCGAAAGATTTTTGAGGCCTATTTTTGATACATATCAGCTTCGAGTCGTTTTTGAGAATTCTTTTTTGCTTTTTTATCCGAAAACTAAAAAATGTCTGCGTGGGTGTGCTCAAAATTGGGCTCATTTTTTCTTTGTATGGTTTTTTGGAGCCCTAATGAGGCATTAGCAATCAAAAAAGAATGGGTTTTACGGTCAGAAGACCTAAAATTGGACTCATTTCCTCTTGATCTGGTTTTTTGAGCATTTTGAAGGATTTTCTTGTGGAAGAAGTCTCAATAGATCTAAATAAGACTCATTTTCTTCAAATCTGAACGTCTGGGGGTTTTTTTGAAATATTTTTTGCCAAAAAAGAGTGAACTTTACAGTCACAAGACCGAAAATTGGGCTCGTTGTCTCTTGATCTGAATTTTTGGATCCTTTTTAGGCGTTTTCAGTCGAAACTGAGTTAGCTTTACGATCACAAGAACCAAAATTGGGCTTATTTCCTATCAGATCTGGTTTTTTGGAACATTACAGGCCTTTTTCTTTGAAAAATTAGTGAATTTAACGGTCACATGACCCAAAATTGGACTCATTTCCCCTTGATCTGATTTTTTGAAACATTTTAGGCCATTTTTAGTCAAAAATAAATGAATTATAGACATAGGCAAAGTCGGAAGGACCCTCCGAGGGTCCATAAAGGACCATAGAAATGTTCCTTTTAGGGTGACGAAGGCTCTCTTTTTGCTGCCTTTTTGCTCCATTTTCTCAGCCCTTATGCACCATTTTTGCTGCCTCTCCCTTTCTCCACCATTTCTCGAGCCTTTAAAATCCCAGAAAAATGGAAGGCTCGATAAAGGGAGTCTTTTTGCTCCATTTCGCTGTCTTTTTGCTGCCTTTCGCTGCCTTTTTGCTGCCTTTCTGCGGCCTTTTTTGAGCCTCTCCCTTTTAGCGGCCATTATCCACCATTCCGACTTTGCCCGAGGAGCCCCAAAACCCTTTTTTTCTGGTTTTTTTGGAACCTATTCAAACCGTTTTCAGACAAGTTCAAGCTCAAGCCATTTTCAGGCCATTCAGTCAAAATCTAGTGTATTTTACGATCACAAGGCCCAAAATTGGGCTCATTTTCTCTAGATCTATTTTTTGAAATATTTTAGGCCATTTTCTTTGAAAAATGAGTGAATATAACAATCTCAATGCCCAAAAATAGGCGTTTTTTCCTTATCTGATTTTTTGGAACTTTTGAAGTCATTTTTAGTCAAAAATGAGGTAATTCTAGCATCAAAAGACCCAAAAATTGGGCTCATTTTCTCTTGATCTGATTTTTTGGAACATATACAGCTCAAAATTAATCAATTTAACGATCAAAGGACCCAAGATTGGGCTCATTTCCACTTGATATGATTTTTTGAAATCTTTTTAGGCGTTTTAAGTCAGAAAGGAGTTATTTTACGATAGAAAGAACGCAAATTGGGCTCAAAAAAAAAAAAATGGATTTTACGATCACAAGACCAAAAATTGGGCTCATTCTCTCTTTATATGGTCTTTCGAAACATTCTGGACCGTTTTCAGTCAAAAATGAGTGAACTTTACGATCACAAGGCCCAAAAATTGGTCTCATTTCCTCTTGATCTGGTTTTTTTTGTTGGAACGTTTCCAGGCTGGTGCCAACCCAGCTGACAATGAGTTTCAGGCGGCGCACACGTGATCCTCCCCCCTGTTGTCTCGTTTTTTTTCCCATTCGTCTGCATTTTGTCTGCTTTCTCTGCTTTCTCACTTGACTCGTTCCAACCGCATGACGACATTTTGGCACCGTCTGTCATGTGGCCCGGCCTCTTCAACTCTGTATGTATCGAAATCAACCCCTTTTAACACTGGGAAAATTGTCTCGGAGGCGTTTTTCTGTTGTATAAAACTGCGGTTCTTTGGTTCAGGGCTCTTTTTTATTTGCTTTTTAGTTTTTAGCTTAATTTTCATGAAATTTCAATCTGAAGTAGGTCTCTTTGATATGATCTAACCTCTCTTAAAATTTGAAAAATTGGAAAGAGTCAAAAAAGGCTCCAAAAATGTTCCTATTTTGCCACTTTTTTGCGCCATTTCATGGGCTCTCCCTCTTTTCCACCATGTCTTGATCCCAGAAAAAAATGGAAGGCTTGATAAAGGGACCCTTTTTGCTGCCTTTTTTGAACCTCTTCTCTTTAGCGGGGGATCTTCAGAGTGGTCACTGTAGGGACAAGCACTTGGAAGGTCCCCTCTAGGGACAACTTTACCAAATGTCAATTTTTCGACTCTCAGAAGTTTTTGGATCCTTTTAGCTTTGGCAGCTTTGATCTACAGCTAGTTTGAGAAAGAAATCTTGACTCTTTTTCGAAAATTCAAGGCTTTTGATCAGTTTAAAGTGATTTTTTCATTTTCGGGCTGTTCCCAGGTCTGTATTTGGGAACTTAGGAACCTGATTTTGAGCCTTTTACTTCAAAATTACTAAATAAGAATTTTTTTAATGTGAAACTCAAGGTTCCTCGACTCGAATTTAACATTTTTTGAGACAAGGAATTCGGAATATTTGCCTTCCTCCTCAATTTTTTTTTTCGCGGGCGGCTGTTCTTGAGAATCATGCAAGTTCAATGAGATCAGCTTTTTGATGATTTTCAAAATCAGGTGCTTGGAAATTTTTAAGTGTTCACTTTTGGCAACTTTCATGAGTTTCAAATTGGATCTTTCCAATTTGAAGGAAATTTTCTTCAATTTGAAAAAGGCGAGGAAATTTCCTTCCGTTGCAGATGTGTTCGACAAATCGAGTTTAGCTTCTCAGGAGTTCAAAAATAGATCATTCTTCTTGATTTTTATCCTCTAGGGATCACTTTACCAACCCCTATAGGGGTCATTAAAGCTAGCAAAAGTGGTCCCTATAGGGGTTTTAGTTAGTGGACCCTATAGGGGCAATCTTAAAGGCCCTTGGAGTGTCACATCTATCCCTATAGGGGTCAGACAATAAACCCCTTTAAGTACCACCTTGATTTTAACTTTATAGGGACCACTTTTTCGGCCCCTAAAGGGGCTGCTGTTCCCCCTAACCCCTATAGGGATCCCTCTGAAAATCCAAATGAACTTGAAGTGTCATTTTCCGCCGTTTCGGGTCGTTTTTTTTTTGCGATTCTCGGCCTCCCAATTCTTCGCCTAGGCGTTCCCTTTCCCGTATTGAACCCGCGGAACATGGAAAATCATCCATTTCCGAAAGTTGTTTTCCTTTTTGAAGCAAGCCAAAGTGCGGGGCAAACAGCCCGATTTGGCGATCCGATTAGGAAATTTCCGTTGCAAATGGTTTTTGGTGTGAATTTGGACTTTGGATGTAAATAATTCGTACGAAAATACGTTTATTGAGGTCGATTTCGAGACAAGGAACCTTATTGCTTTATTTTAAGCCTTTTTTGAACTAGATAAAGGGAAACTTGACGTTTTAGGGACCACTATAGTAGTCGAATTAGTGGCCTCTTAAGTGACTAAATTCAAGTGGTCTCTTTAGAAGTCAAAGGGGTATTACTAGATCACTAAAAGCTACTTTAGTGGCCACTAAGACGCAAAACAGTGGCTCCTATATGGTTGGGGTAATAAGTGGTCACTTTAGTGTCCTCTTAAAGTAGCCCTTAAGTGGCCACTAAAGTACTCTTCAGTATTAAGTTTTGAATGGATTTTAGTGATCAAAAATAAGGGACATTCTGTTAGAATTCATTCAAAATTTCGAGAAAAATTCTTAAAATCCAAAGTTTTTGGCCATTTTGCAAGAACTTGGAGGAAACTTCGCCCTCAAAAATCCCTTAAACAGTTGATTTTCTGAAAAAAAAAGAATCCGAGCCCAAAAAGTGCCCTCGGTGTTTATTTTCAGAAGAACTACTGCCGCCCTAGTTATTTCCTTCACCTCTTTTTCCGTGTTTGAGCACTTTTTTTTGCTCATTCTTTGATTGTTTCCGCAAAAAAGGGGGCCGAGTACGGCGTAGTGTTGTTGATGAGGACTATAATTAGCTGGGCTCTTGAATAAATGGTTGAAAAATCCTTAAAAGTTCTCAAAAAAAAACGTTTTTTCTCGATTCAAGTCCTTCTGGTGGGATTTTTAGAGCTCTAGAAGTGCTTTTTCTGGAGTTTACTAGCTCATTTTGAGCTCTTTGGAGGGAATTTCTGAATGCCTATTTTTTGATTTTCAGCCCCCCCCCTTCCCCCCGCTCCCCCCGCCCCCCAAAAAAATCATTCAAGCTCAATTTTTTTCTAATTAGTGCTTCCACGATTTTTCAGATCCCCCTAAAATCATTCAACCTCAAAATTTTTTTCGAATTAGTGCTTTAGCGATTTTTCAGATCCCCCAATAAAATCATTCCAGCTCAATTTTTTTCGACTTAGTGCTTCCACGATTTTTCAGATTCCCCCCTCCCCCTAAAAATCATTCCAGCTCAATTTTTTTCGAATTAATGCTTCCACGATTTTTCAGATCCCCCTAAAATCATTCAAGCTCAATTTTTTTCGACTTAGTGCTTCCACGATTTTTCAGATTCCCCCTAAAAATCATTCCAGCTCAATTTTTTTCGAATTAATGCTTCCACGATTTTTCAGTTCCCCCTAAAAATCATTCAAGCTCCATTTTTTTCTAATTAGTGCTTTAACGATTTTTCAGATTCCCCCTAAAAATCATTCAAGCTCCATTTTTTTCTAATTAGTGCTTCAACGATATCCCCCCCCCCCTAAAATCATTCAAGCTCTTTTTTTTGAATCAGTGCTTTAAAATAACTTTTTACTGAAGGTAAATGGCTCAAAATGAGCTTTTAAAGGACTCCAATCAGAAAAATTGATGACTGTCTCATTAAAAATCCCATTTTCTGACCCCCACTAGAGCGTAAAATCGTCCTGACTCCATTCCTTCAAGATAAAACTCCAAAAGTGCACTCCCTTCAGTAAAATAAGCAATCTGATGCCCTTAAAAGGCCCTTATCAGTTATCAGAAAGAGATTTTGGGTCGGTGTCTGAACATCGAACCTCCAACGTACGACGAGCACGTGACTGACGCCGTTTCTTGCTTAAAAACACTTCGTTTTCCTTCCAAAAACACAAATATCTCAATATTTATAGGTTTGCATCGGTTCTTATTCTAGTTTTTAGGTTTTTAAGCATTTTGGAAGTTGAAAAGGAACCGGTTTTTCGGCGCTTTTTGTCGTTTTTTTTTTTCAGATTTTGGCGCTAATTTTCGCTGTAAATTTTCCGAGAGGACGTTTTTCCCATCAAATTTTCCCATAGTATATAATGGTCCCTTTGGATGTTTAAAGGCGCAGGGCGGAGCTTAGAAAAACACTTTCAGATACACCATGCGCCTTTAAAACCCTATTAAAGGCGCAGACTATAAATAGTTGTTTGATGCCTCATTTTCAGTAATAACTTTTCTCTTTCTCTCAAATGCGCCTTTAAAACCTTATTAAAGGCGCAGGCCTATTTTTCAAGCTTGTTGCGAGAAATTTTTTACCGAAAACACTTTTTCTTTCAATTTTTTTGTTCTCCTCTAATTTTTGTAAAATAGTCAGATTCTTTGAACGTTTAAAGGCGCAGGGCGGAGCCTAGGAATATTTTTTTATATTATCTGCGTCTTTGAAGCCTTATTAAAGGCGCAAACTATTATTAGTTGTTTGAAGTCCTTTTTCCACTAATAAATTTCACCTAAACAACTTTTTTTCTCTTCCGAATTTTAGTAAAATATTCAGATTTCCTTTCTGAAAACACCTTTGTAGTTGGAGATCATGTTTATCAAAACAGGCCGCATGAAATGAATGAGAAGAGAGAAAAAACCGCTTGTTTTTCCGTTCTGTGTGCTTTTGTTGACATTTTGTTGTTTTTTGTGGCTTGGCTGGAAAACAAATCTTTTTTCTTTAAGAGGGATTTTGCGATTAAAAGTAGGGTATTAGGTGGTTTTTGGGGTAAAGACTTATTAAAGTTTCAAAATTCGATACTAAGCTGATATTTTCTTCATAAATGCTTTAGGATGCCGTCGCGCGCAAGTAGTTTCTGGTCGAGTCAGGAGAAAGAACTTTTCTGCGATTTATGATTTTTCTAATGGAAAATGGAGTGAAGAGAAATGAAGTGAAAATACTATCTGCGCCTTTAAAACCTTATTAAAGGCGCAGACTATAATTAGTTTTTTGAAGTCTTTTTAAGTGATTTTGTCGAATTTTTGAGTCCTTTTCGAGATCAGGGACCTTTTCCGAATAAAATCCGACGTTTTCAATTTTTTCATGAGTTTTTAAACTTTCCGTTCAAGACCCTGTGAAAGGAATTAAGAAATTAGAGATTTCACGCCGGTTTGTAAGTTATTTCAATGTTGACCTTGGTGTGTGTAAAATCTTACGAAATCACCCAATTTTCATCTTTTTTCCCAACTCATGATTTTTTTTTTCTCGTCCGTTCGTTTGTAAAACGTGACAAAATCACGGGGGGAGGGAATTTTTGCTCTGTTTCTTTGGACTTTTCGTCATTTCAATATAAATTTTCGATTTAAAATTGAAATTTCTGTCGATTCTTAAGGAATATACCTAGCCACTCGTGCAGGAAAGGAATTATTTAGCTTTGAAATTCGAATTCCAGCTCTTTATTAGAGTTTCCACACTTCAAATCCACGGCCACTTCAATTTCTTTAATTTCCGGGTCCTTTGAAACAACTCAAATCGAGCAGAAACTTGAATTCCGGCTAATTTTTCCAAGTTTCCTGGTTCCCAATGGTTATTCGACTACATATTGATTTTTAGATCACGAAACTGGGAAAATTTTTTAGGGTTTTGACGTTTTAGTGGCCACTATAGTAGTCAAATTAGCGGCCACTTAAGGGTTTGAAAATTAGTGGCCACTATAGAGGGTCCCCAACGCCAAGGACCCCTTGGAGAGGACACTAAAGTGGCCACTAAACCCACCTCTACAGTGACCATTATTTTCCGTTTTAGTGGCCACTATAAAGGCTCGCCAAGGATTACTTGGAGAGGACACTAAAGTGGCCACTAAACCCACCTCTACAGTGACCCCTATTTTCTGTTTTAGTGGCCACTATAGAGGTTCTCTATTTAGTGGCCACTTAAGTAGTTTTTCATCCAGTATTCCTTCCAGTAACTCTAATATTTTAAAACAAACAGGACCAGAGATCCCTAAAGTGGCCACTAAAATTTTAAGTGATCTAATTGTAGTACTTAGACCTCTATAGTGGCCACTAATTTTGAAACCCTTAAGTGGCCACTAGCTTCACTACTATAGTGGCCACTAAAAACTTTCCCAGAGTTTTCTGATTTATTGTAAAAAAATCTTTTTTTCTACTCAAAAATATTGCTTGAAAATGAACATTTTTGAGCTCCTTTAAAAATCACCTAGTCATAACCAATTTTATCTTATCAATGAGAAGGGAAGGGGCGCATTCGCGACGTCGGATTTGCATTAGTTAGAGTGTCAGAAGGTGCCGGGAAAGCCTAGTGCTACTAAGTGCTGGTCACTTGACTACGGATGCAAGGAAGAAGCTCCCGACGTATCTTTTTCCCATTTTTTGTCGCACTAGAGTTCCTTCTCTTGATAAGCTTCCCGTTTAAAGGAGCATATGACCGCTTTGTGAAAGAATTCTGACAGGAAGAGGTTTTCAAATATTTTTTAGTGAGGAGTTTTCAAAGAGAAAAGTTGTCTCAATGCCCTTTTTTGGCGCTTTTCCATTTTTTGTCATTTTTTTCACCGACCTGAGTTCACTTTTTGATAAGCTCTCCGTTTAAAGGAACATATGACCGCTTTGTGAAAGAATTCTGACAGGACGAGGTTTCTAAATATTTTTTAGTGAGGGGTTTTTGAAAAGAAAATACTCTCAATGTCCTTTTTTGGCCGAAAATAACGCTTTTTCCCATTTTCGCCACTTTTTCCACCGACTAGAGTTTCTTCTCTTGATAAACTTTCCGTTTAAAAGAGCATATGACCGCTTTTCGAAAGAATTTCGACAGGAAGAGATTTTTTGAATATTTTTAGTGAGGGGCTTCTAAGGAGAAAAGAACTTTCTAAAGGTAATTTCTGTACTAGAAGTGCGTTTTTTGCATATTTTCAATCTTCTCTTGCCAAAAATAACGCTTTTTCCCGTTTTTAATCACTTTTTCCACCGACCAGAGTTTCTCCTCTTGATATCCTTCCCGTTTAAAGGAGCATATGACCGCTTTTCGAAAGAATTTTGACAGGAAGAGATTTTTTTAAATATATTTAGTGAGGTTTTTTAGAAGAAAAGTACTTTTCAAGGCTTTTTTTTTTTGCATATTTTCAATCTTTCCTTGCCAAAATGGCACTTTTTTTAAATTATTTAGCGTTCTCAATTTAATAGGAGTGTTGGAAAAGTTCAAAACTGGGAAAAAAATGTTAATTTTTTTGGGATTGTCGGACTTTTTCGAATTTCCAGAGGATTTTATTCCCAAATCTGTACTTTTTACCTTATTTTTTTAGGCTTCAGAAAGTCAACAATTAGGAAAAAAATATGTCTTTAGATGAATTATATAAGTATTAAAGTTGAATAATTTCTTCAAAAAAAATCTCAATTTTTAAAGAAAAATTTGCAACTATCCAAAAACCATTTGAGAACTTTTTCTCTCTCATAAAATCACATGGTTTTGCCGCTGAATGCGATTTCAAAACTGGTTTTTTTTCTCCAAAACCACTAATTTAGGGCTGGGAAATGGAAAAAATCCATTGTGTTTGTCTTGAATCATTTTTTTCAGACGAAAAAAATGGACAATTTTTTTTGGTTTAAAAATTCTCTGATAAGCTGTTTTTTGGGAAACTTATGAAATCTAATCTGTTTTTCTTATCAGATTTGGAAAAGTTGCGAAATATCTCGTTATTTTTGGGATAAATTATCATTTTTTTACGTTTCTTTTTCGAGCCGTAATAGCAATTTTGAGAGGAAAAGCTCATTTTTTTCGAGGATTTTTTTGAGTATTTTTTTAAAACTCTTCTGAAAAAAATTGAGGATTTCTCCTATTTTTTTAGTCGAAAGAACTCCTTATTTTTTTCTTAGATTTTGCATATAAAACCAATTTTTCGGCTTGTTCACATTAGGTTTCTCATTTTCGGCCTTTTTATGGCTATTTTTTTAGTCACGGCCGGTTATGAAATATTGGACAATTTGGCGTTTTTGCCGTGTAGCTTTCTGTTTTTCTCCCTTTTCCTTTCTCAGTTTAGTTTTTCCCATTTTTTCCAGCTTTATAAGAAAGAAATCTAGTCAAAGGATTGAATTTTGAGGTTTTCACTTTAAAAATTTTGAAAAAATAGCCTCACTTAGGAATTTTTCTAGTGGTCCCTATAGGGGTTAGAGGAAAAACAGCCCTTACAGGATCCGAAAAAAAGCGGTCCCTATAGGGGTTCAGGGTCTGACTCCTAAGCCTAGAGCTCAAGTGGTCCCTAAAGGGGTTCAGGGTCTGACGCCTTAGCCCCTAAAATTCAAGGGGGTCCCTATAGGGTTTAGAGCCTTACCCCTTACTCTTAAAGCTTAAGTGGTCACTATAGTTATTCAATTTTATTCAAAAAAATTTATTTCTTTATAATTTTTCACCTGGAATGCTCTTACGGCTAGAGATCATAATAATCATCGAATAGCATGTCCCCTATAGTGACCACTTTTGCAAGCTTTAGTGGCCCCTATAGGGAACCCTTCAAGGGCTCAAAGGTTACCCCGGGAAAATTCCAGAATCGCCCCCCACACTGTTTTTGCCCCCCGCGTTCCAACAAGCCCCCCACCAAGCCAAGTTCCGATCTGTGGGGGTAAAATAGGAGGACTTCATGTGGGGGAAGAATCGAACGCGAGGGGGGTGAATATGTATTCTAGAATGGCCCCCCCACAGTACAAAAACGGGGGGCGATTCTTTTTTGTATGTTTTTTTGAGATTTTTTTGGACTAATGATCTTTGTTTTTTTGTCGAGTTCTTGATGAATATAAATTTTTAAAATCCTTATTCTTAATAAAGATACATCAAAAAACTCAAGAAGTCATGAAAAAACCAAAAATTGACTCGCCGTATTTAATTA
This sequence comes from Caenorhabditis auriculariae, assembly GCA_904845305.1. Classification (NCBI taxonomy): domain Eukaryota; kingdom Metazoa; phylum Nematoda; class Chromadorea; order Rhabditida; family Rhabditidae; genus Caenorhabditis; species Caenorhabditis auriculariae. The sequence goes on from CAJGYM010000029.1 coordinate 827,939, forward strand.
AAGAGCTATTTTTCTGATTTCCTCACAAATTTTTGATCAAATCTCGTCTAAATACATTCCAAACTCCTTCTAATTTTTTTTTTTCGTTTTTCAACTTTTTTTGAACCTCTTTATGGTTCCAGACCCGAAAAACCCTCCATAGAAAGTCAAAAATCTGGTTTTCCGCTTCTTTTTCCAATTTTTCATGAGATTTTTTGAAGAATATACATCTAAAAACCTTTCTGAACTCGAAAAGTTCTGAAAAAACCAAAAATTGACTCGCTGAAGAGCAATTTTTCTGATTTCCTTTACAATTTTCGATCAAATCTCTACCAAATACATTCCAAAGCCCTTATATTTTTTTCTAATAGATTTTTTCCTATTTTTCAATTTTTTCTGTACTTCCAAATGATTCCAGACCCGGAAAACCCCCCATAAAAAGTCAAAAATCTGCTTTTCAGCTTCTTTTTCCAATTTTCTCACGATTTTTCGATAAACCCCTGTCCGAAGGTCTTGCAAACCTCAAAGAATCCAAAAAAGCTGAAAATCGAAGCCCAAGCGTCTGTTTGGGCCGTGAATCGATAGCGCTGCGTCCCTAGCCTCGGAAGCCCCGCCTCCTCACCCTCGCGACGCCCCCTTCTCTCCCCCCCTCACTCTGGCTTGGTTGGTAACCTCGTGGTGGACGGGTAGTACAACCAATCACCGGAGCACCTTCTTCTTATTCCTATTCCTCTAAATATTCCCCTTTTTTCCTATATTCCTGTTGATAATCGTCTCTTTTCCTTGTACATATATATATTCGCCCCTGCAAGAGAATTAATTCCAGCGCTGTCTGTCCACAGCCGCTGATGTTATGAATGCACGACAACACGAACTTCGTTTGGTGGGTTTTTTTTTCTTTAAAATGCGGACACTTAGGGATTTTGAGCGTTTTTTTCTAATTTTTAAAAGTACTGGGAACATTTTAAGTGGCCATTATAGGGTTTTGACGTTTAGTGGCCACCATAGTGGTCGAATTAGTGGCCACTTAAGGGTTAAAAATTAGTGGCCACTTTAGGGATCAATGGATCATCCTAACTGGTCCAATCTGTTTGTTTTAAAATTATCAGAGTTACTGGAAGGAATACTGGATGAAAAACTACTGAAGTGGCCACTAAGTAGAGATCCCTATACTGGCCACTTAAACGGAAAATAGTGGCCTCTTTAGTGTTCTCTCCAAGTAGTCCTTTGCGAGTCTCTATAGCGGCCACTAAAAAATCCAGTTTTTTTGAAATTGTAAGGTTTTTTTCATAGTGAAAGAGTAGCTATTAGTTTTATTTTTTTGACTTTTTGAATGATTTTTAAACTTTTTTTCTAACAACAATCATTTTTCTGTACAGTTTAGGTCGCTTCAGTAAAGTTCAAAAATTCCCTTTGTTTGAAATTTTCCCCAGGAAGGGTCACTTTTGAAGCTTTTTTGGGTCATTTTTTCCAAATTTTGCTGTATTTCAGCTTCATCTCTTCATAAGAACTAGAAAAAATGGATAAATTCAGACAGTCGAACTGCGACAAGTCAACGATGCAGTTTCTTGCATCTTCCACTCATTATTGCTCCACAGAACTCTGGCCAAGGTTCATTTTTTGTCTTTGCTGGGAACTTTTACTGTTTTCCAATGTATTCTGAGGGAATATTATTAAATTATAGTGTTTATTATGCGTTAGGAAGCAAGGAAATGGGGAATTTCACGCTTGGATAGCTTTTTGAGGGGCTGATTTGAAGGATTTCGGCTCATTACCAGTTATTTTGAGCCGGGAATTGATGAAATTAAGGGTTTTCTGTAAGTTTTAGCGGTTTTGAAGACATTTGGAGGCTTTATAAGGAGAAAAATCGAAAAATTGCATGGTTTAAGGGACTTTTAAGCACCTGAATTGAAGGATTTTCAAAAATAATAAGTAAAAGTTATGATTTTTAGCTTTTATGTGGAAGTTTTCAGTTATTTTGAGCCGTGGATTGATGAAATTAGAGATTTTCTGATAGTTTTAGCGATTTTGAAGACTTTTTTGGGAGAAAAATTAGAAAATTACATGGTTTAAGGGACCTGTAAGCACTTGGTTTGAAGAAAATCGAGGATTTATTTAAAAATTATAAGTAAAAATTGCGATTTTATAGTTTTTTATATTGAAAAAATGAGCTTCAAGTTGGAAAGCTCTTTTTTTTGGAAGCTCTTTTTTCACAATTTTCCTTGAGAAAATCACAATTTCCTGATAGAAAATATATTCGCAACGCAAAATTAGGTCTATCGACTCTTCCCACGCTTTTATTAGGTCGTTCCCACGTTTTTATGGTTTTTGGTCCTTATCGGAGTAATTTTCGCGGATTTTTCTTGGAATTTTTCGATTTAATCGGTAATTTTTGGAGTTATTTTTCGGTTTTTATTGGAAAAAATTGCTATTTTTTGATCGATTTCTTTCAATTCTACCCGTTTCGTCAAGGGAAATAGTCTATTTTCAATTTTTCTGCCCGAAATTTAGCAAAAATCGGCTCCTTTCTCACCTGGAAATAGACTTTTTGAGGAAAATCCATGTTTTATTCCAGGAAAACTACCATTTTTAGTCATTTTCATTGAGATTTATGTACCCGATTTGCGTAGTAACATCAAGTCGTGGAAAGGAGGCTAATTATACTCCGGCTTTTGCCCCCTCCATATCGATTTTCACCGCCCCCGGACCTTTTTTTCTGGCTTTTAATGATTGCGCCAGCTGTGTCGCTAATGCAATCACGGTCTCCTTGATCCCATTTGATAAAAACGACTTTTTTTTTTCGAAGAGAAGATTTTTGGCATTTTTAACGTCAAATTTGCCTACAAAAGGCTGTAATTTTCAATTTTTGAACCCTCCTGAGGATCGCCAAAGTGCTCCCTATAGTGTAATCGTTAAGTGTCCACTCTAGGGACCACTTCACCAACCGCTATAGGGACCACTTAGGCTCTAGGGGCTAAGGGTTACTCTATACAGAGCATCTTGACTTTTCCCCTATAGGGACCACTTTTTTGGCCTCTTCAGGGGCTGTTTTCCCCCATAACCCCTATAGGGGTCACTCTAAGACCTGTCAAGAAATTTCAAGTGTTTTTGAGCTCTCCAAATTAACTTTTGATTTTTTGTTTTTAGTTCCAATTTTCCGAGTACTTGACTTCTAGTTTTTCCCGTGTTGATTAACAAATTTTTCCTCTTGGCGAGTTGGTGGCACCACTCGAATTTCCAGTTCTCCATTTCCATTGAAATTCAAGGCCGTATTTGTCCAGAGAACGGGAAAAATCAACACGCTGGCCCCCTGAGCCGAGAACACATTTTCGAGTAGTTCTTCTGGGAAATTATTTAGTGAAGGTTTTTTTTTTGGAGGTTTTCGGGTTCTTATCGAGGTTTAGGTCAGTTTTCGGGTGAAAAATCGAAAAATAAGTCTAAGGCGATTTTTCGGAAGGCTTTTGCGCTCCATTGGACTTTTTTGAAGCTCACTGAAAATCGAGTCATATCAAAGCAAAAAAAAAACGAGTTTTGAATTTTTTCGGCTATTTCTTCGCGTTTTTTGCGCTCCAATGAACTTCCAACGAAATATGATACCAACTTTATATAAACTGAATTTTTTTCTTCAAAAAAATGTGAATTTCCTTCTCCAAGCATCCAGCATTTACCATCCTTCAAAGAACAACCTTTCAAACATCCCATTCCCACATAAAACCATTTTTCCCTCGCAAAAACCTTGAAATTCGTCGCCCCTAAGTTGTCTGCTGAAAACAAGTTTTTTTCGAGGCAAAACTTTTCGGCGACTTTTTTTCCTCCTTTCCTACTTACGCAACACTAATCGAGTAGAAGGCAAACGAAAACGAAGAAAGGGAAAAGCAAACTTTTGTTGCTTTGAGGTCAAAGAGTGGAAGTGGTTCTAGAAGTTATCACGTAGATCAGGAAAAAAAAATAGGATTTTAATGATTTTTAGTGGAAAAATATGACAAGAATGAACTGACAGGTTTGAAAAAAGGTTAAAATCAGTTCAGGATAGCTACTACTTCATTTTCCCGTTTCACTTTAGAACGGTGTAAAAATCCAAGCTGTCACGCGACCGCAACGCGTCCCAAGCCATTCCAAATGCGACAAAAAGTCCAATTTTCATCCATTTTTTCAGTTCAGTATGTAAAGTAAAGAAGAAACCAAGATTTTTGGATTTTGAATTTAAGTTTTAAAAAAAGTCGAGCCGTCACGCGACCGCAACGCGTCCTAAGCCATTCCAGATGCGAAAAAAAGTGATTTTTTTGTTTTGGTTCAATTTTTAGTACAACGCTATATGCAACAAAAATGAAAAGCCCTAAAATTAAGATTTCTGAAATTTATTACGAATTTTTTTTTCACTCTTTCTTCTTTGTACCTTGATAATTCCCTATCAATTCCATATTTGGCCATGAAAAAAAAAAAAGAAAAAGAAGCAAAGAACATCCATAAAAAAACTTCACGTGCCATCCATCCACACAGCTGACAGACAGACGCCCTCCCAAAGTCACGAGTTTTTTTTCCCCTGCCCCTTTCCATTTCAATTCTTCCCCCCACCCTAGTATTATACTATTCCGCGTCACACGCTTCATTTCTTGGCGCCAGAAGAAGAAAAAAAGGGAAAAAAGTCAAATTATGGTGCCATTCGGCATTGTGTCGGGTCGATCTATGGGACAGGAAAATTGGATTTTTTGTGGGAGAATGGGAAAAAAGGTCTTTGCATGGGTCACAATTTAAAAAATTTCTCGATTTTTGAACTTTTGGAAAAATAGCCGCGAGATGGCTCAATTTTAAAAGTCTTCTCTGCTCCATGGCTTCAACTTTTCACAAGGATCACAAATGGGAAAATCGAAAATCTTACTTCTCAACTTATTGAGAAAAAATAGCCGCCGAAAAGCTCGAGTTTATGAACTTGTGCGCTCCACGGATAATTTGGAGTTTATTTGTCGAGGAAACTTGTGAAAGTATGAGTCCGACGACTTGATTACCATGAAAAAACGAAAGAGAAAAAATAGCCGCCAAAAAGGTCAATACTACCGACTTGTGCGCTCCATGGATAATTTGGAATTTATTTGTCGAGGTTGTAAAAATATGAGTCCGACGGCTTAATGACAAGGTAGACACAATGAAGAAAATATAGCCACCCAAAAGGTGACTTTTTTGAGTTTTTGCGCTCTATCGAACTACAGAAATTATTGAATCACATGGCTACGAAACAAGACGAAAATTCTCCACTTTTTTTTTCGCTTTCGTGATAATTAGATTAGAATCATCACGCCAAACTTGGTTAATTTGAAATGACGCTTTTCGCGCGGAAGCTCTCAATTAGAAGGAGTAAAGATCAACTTGAAGATTGAAAAATTTAATTTTTGATAGAGTTTTCAACTTTTGACCTGCCCCGAAAGTCGAAAAATCGAGTATTTTTATGTAGTTTTTTTGAAAATAGTATAATTTTTTCTTTTTCTTTTTGAACTATCGAACTGAAACTTGAAATTCCCGTTTCCAATTCGAAAAGTACGACCGAAAAAAAATAGTACATACGGCGGACAGACCAGAAAAGGGCAATTTTTGAAAATTTTCGACCTTTCTTGATGAATTTCTGTCCTTTTTTCGATAGGGAACTGTACAATTTTCAATTTTGATTTAAAAAATAAAAAAAAGAAAATCTCAAGACTGTCGCCGTACAGTCTAGCGGCCCCACTTTAGTTTCTCTTCCCACCAAAATCAATATTTATTCGGTTGAAATGCGGCTTTTCTCATCCTCGTAAAAACTGTTTTATTTGGTTTCCCGTCGCACCAAAATGTCTGTTTTTTTTTCCTCCCGAGGGAAATCGAAAGTTTTCATATACACATTTTGCCTTCAGAGCTCAACGACAAATGTAAATATTACAGAAAAAAGTGGTAGAGGGGGTCTATTTACTTTTAGTGGCTGTTTTTAAGTGGTTCTTTTTGGAGTCAGAGGAAGGATTTTCAAGGTTAGATGGGTGTTGAGTTATTGAAATTGTGAGCAGAAACAAAATCATCAGGAAAAACTACACAAAATTTGGGCCTATTTTGAAATTTTGGCGTAAAATTGAATGTTTCTGAGTCTGTAAACAGCGGTGTATGCACACAAAACTACTTTTTACGCGCAAATTCAATTTTTCACAATTATTCTCGTTTTTCTTCGATTTCTTTCATCTAAAACGTTTTTTTTTTCACTATTTAGGGATATAATCTTATTTTATGATCGATTAGGCGAAAATTGATAGCTTTTGGATAGGAATTTATACAACGTTAAGTAGATGATAAATTATATTAAAATTTCATTTTTCAGTTCCAATTTTCGACGGAAAACAACTACACCCTGGGCTCATTGGGATTGAAAGAAGTCGACTGCGATCATATTGATCTGACCTATGTGAGTTTTCTTTTTTTATCCATATTTTTTGCTGAATTTTTAGAATTTGTTATGAATTTGCTTATCAACAAGTTAAAAATATCAATCTCAACCTTATTTGCCCGCAAACTTCATCTCTGGAGCCTGAATACCTCAAAAAAAAAATGGCCTCGTGTCGATTTTTCTGCACCTACCTTTGTTGATTTCGATTTTAGTGCACCAAAATACTTGAACCGAAATTTTTCCCAACCAAAAAATAGCAAACAAAAGGACGGACGTTCTACTTTGTTCTCGTCGAAAATTGACCTCGTGACAGGAAAGAAAATAATATAAACAAAAAAATAATTTTTTTTTGGAGCCTAGTCTCGGGTTCATTTTTGATGTGTATATGTTGTTTGTGTGTGGGAGATTATTTTTTTTTGGGTGGGACGATTTTTTTGGGAATGTGTAGTAAATAATTGAGGTAAGGAGGGGAGTTAGAAGGAAGGTTATAGGGTTTTTAAGGGGGAATTTAAAATTTCGTAATGGAAATTTTTAGATTTTTCTTTTTGTAACAGAAAAATCTGAGTCGATTTCAAAAATTTCTGTGAATTTTATAGATTTTTAGCAGTTTCGGAGACGAATTTACCGCAGAACTTTGATTTCTCTCATTTTTTTTAGCTTCAAACCTAAAAATCGAGATTTATAAGCCACTTCCATGAAATTTCACAACGTAAATTTGATATTTTGACCTTTCATTCCTTTCCAAAATGCTCGTATTGGTGCCAGTTTAGCAAATATTAATGAAAATCTGGTTACCATGGTTTTTTCACTCTTCTGAAAGGTCCATAGGGTCCAATGAATTTTTAAAATTTTTTCTCGCCTTGAAATTCTTCGGAAGAAGCTGCAACATCGATTCTCTTCTCGCTGGGCAAAAAGAAAAGGACATAATTTCGGTTGCAAGCAGTTGAGAGGGCGAGAGAAACGAGAGTACCCCGAGAGAGAGAGCGCGTTGTCTGGAGCGGAGTGCGCCAGACACGACGACAGTTGACAGAGAACAAGGGTGGGCCGATGGGTCAGCTGATTCTGCTCCCCACCAAGGCTGTTTTTTTTTTCCGAGGACTTGGGGATTTTCGAGAGGATCATCTGTTAGGCATGATTTTGGACTGATTTTTGGTTGGTTCAGTGGAAAAATTGCGGTTTTTTTTTTTGCGTCAAAACTGAATTGGATTGTATTAGTTTTAAGCTTAAAGAAGGCGAAAATCTCGGGAATTCCATAGTGGTCCCTATAGGGGCTTAAAGCCTGACCCCTTAGCCCCTAAGTGAACCCTATAGAGGCCTCTCGATTTCATTCAAAAATCGATTCTCTCGTGCAGAGTTCGTAATAATTATCGGCTTGCAAGCTTTAGTGACCCCTATAGGGGTTGGTAAAGTAGTCCATAGTGGAGACCTCCCAAGGGCCCTATAGGGACCACTTTTGCTAGCTTTAGTGGCCCCTATAGGGGTTGGTAAAGTGGTCCATAGTGGAGACCTCCCAAGGGCCCTATAGGGACCACTTTTGCTAGCTTTAGTGGCCCCTATAGGGGTTGGTAAAGTGGTCCATCGGGCCCTAAGGTTGTCCCTATAGGGACCACTTTGTAGCTCCTAAGATTTTCTAGCTTAAATTAGTACTAGAAATGGAAAATATTCCCATTTAAACTTCCAAATTTGTTTCAATGGGCTGGATTTTGAGCTTCTTCAGTGGTTTCTGACCCCAAAAAGCCAGAAAGTTGCGGTTTTAAGTTTAAAAAAATCATTGAGAGCGGATTTCGAGACAGTTTACTATGTATATTTTTCTTCTTTTTGATGCAGTGCATCATGATTTCTGAGCTTTAAAGCGTAATGATGACTTTCCACAAAAGAATGACTATTTTTCCAACCTCGTGGTCGGTTTTGAGTTACGGAGATGATTTTTGGCGGTTTTTGAGCTCTGAAATGGTCTTTTAAGTTGGCTGAGTTTAATTATACTGAATTTTATGTGATTATTATAGTCAAAGGGTTGAAAAAATCTTTTTTCTTCGTAAAAATCCATCTCAAAAGCCTCGAGTCGTCTTTCCCGACGGCTCGATGTCAGTTTTTAGCGACACGGGAGGTCAACTGTCCCGCCATTTCTCTTCCTCTTTCCGTGTGTAGCATAAACCGTTGTAATGTGAACGGGACGGCGGCACAAGATCCTCAAAACGATAACCAAAACAATGCTTTTGAAGTTTGAAAGTGAACTTGCTTGACAAACAACTGAAGTTGAAAACAATAACAAGTGGGCGAAATTGAGCCTTTTTCGATATTCTATGGGTATTTTAGGCGCTTGAAGCTTGAAGTTTCAATGAAGTATGATGGTTTGTGGGTATTTTTAAGTCTTTTGATTTTTATGGCTCTTTTGAGATGATTGAAGCTTAAAAATCGATAGAATATGATAAATTGTGGGGATATTTTTTTAAGCTTAAAAAAGATTTTTGAAAGAAAAAAATTGAGCTTTTTTTCGATATTTTTATGGGCTATTTTTGATGCACTTGAAGCTTAAAAATCCGATAAAATATGATGACTTTTAAGTATTTTCCAGCCTAATAGAGAGTCTGAAGCGATTTTAGAGTATTTTATTTCAAAAAATCGGTTTTCATTAAGAAATTTTGACTAGAAAATGTTTTGAAAACGAAAAAAATGAGCCGATATTAAATTTTCCACGACTTGCTTATTTTTAGCCCGAACATGTGTTTGAAGCGATCCTTGGAGTACACAACGAGGGTCATAAATTTTTCTGGGAAAGCCTATTTTTCATGGGTTTCGATGGATTGAGGGGTCTAGACAGAACCGAAAGTTGGAAAATCATGAAAAAAAAACGGTTCATGACCCGTTTTTTTCGATTTTGGTTCAATTTTGAACGGAAAAACTGCCTGACAGTTCGAATTTGGCGCCAAATTTGAAAAAAGACAGTGAAAGGGACTGTTTTTCCTGTCAGAAAGCAGCGATCGTCATTTAAAGATCCGTCGCCTGAGATAACCTTTGAGAACTCGTTGCGTGTCGGCGTTAAGAGATGCAAATCTCGAGATGGCGTCATTTGGAGGGGCTTTCGGTTTCGGTTGGATAAGAAATTTGATGTCTAGGGCCAGGATGAGCTATAAAAAGGGGAAAATTCGTAAATTTTCAGCTGATTAGGCTCAAAACAGTTAGAAGAACTTCATTTTTTGGTTCGGATTGAAACAAGCTTCCAGAGGGGCCCTTTTAGGGGTTAGGGAGGACAAAAACCTCTATAGGGGTCCCTACAAGGGTTAGCGGGGAAAAAAGTCCCTATAGGGGCCGAAAAAGTGGTCCTTATAGGGCTAAAATCAAAGAGGGGCTTAGATCCTATCCCCTTAGCCCCTAAAGCTCAAGTTGACCCTATAGGGGTCTCACAATTTCATTCAAAACGCTCATTTATTTAGTTTTTACCATTGAAATGCTTCTTCGCATAGAATCATCGACTAGCATGTCCCCTAAAGGGGCTACTAACTAGGATTGGTAAAGTGGTCGCTAAAGTGGAACCTTCAAGGTTCCTCAAGGCCCCTGTAGGGACCACTCTGGAGCTCAGAAGTTGATCGATCAAATCTCACCATGAAAAGGTCCCAATCGTCGCCTTTTTCCGGTTCAATCCAAAGCCAGCTGGAAATGTAACCCAAAACACTCGTTTCGCGATCCAATTCGAGTAAATTGATTTGCGGATCCGGATTTACACATGGCGGCGACAAACAAAATGGTGTGCGTGTGCGCGGCGGACGGTGGCCGTGATGTTGTTATTGGCCCACCTGCTCTTTTTCTGTCTTCTTCTTCATCTTCTCCTCACCTCCGCTCACCGGGTCGGTGTCATTTGCACAGTCGAGACGAGTCGCAAAGATAGGAGGGACATGGATTTTCGAAGGTCTAGAGCAGGAGCAATAGACGTGCTCCGGACGTTTCTGGGCATTACTAGTGACCACTTTAGTGGCGTCAGTTTCCTTGAGTGATCCCTAGAATTGCACAGAAACGTCCGAGAAGAAACGGCTTTGATATTTCAATTTTTGAGGAGTGATCGCGCTCTGTTGATAATATAGGATTGATTGGACTTTGAACTTGAACTGAGGCTTTTTTTGGCCTTTTTGAAGCGGCTTCTGCTCACAAGAAAGGTCCGTTTTGCGTTACGATTGTCCGAGAAGAAACGCCTTTGATCATTTAATCAAGGCGGTTTTTGAGGAGTGATCGCGCTCTGTTGATAATATAGGATTGATTGGACTTTGAACTCAAACTGAGGCTTTTTTTTAGCCTTTTTTTGAAGCTGCAGGCTTCTTCCAAAATGAAACGTCCGAGAAGAAACGGCTTTGATCATTTAATTAAGGCTATTTTTTTGGGCAGTGATCGCGCTCTGTTGATAATATGGGATTGGTTGGACTTTGAACTTTGACTGAGGCTTTTTTTGGCCTTTTTGAAGCTGCAGGCTTCTTCCAACAAGAAACGTCCGAGAAAAATCGCCTTTGATATTTCAATCGAGGCTGTTTTTGAGGAGTGATCGCGCTCTGTTGATAATATAGGATTGATTGGACTTTGAACTCAAACTGAGGCTTTTTTCGGCCTTTTTGAAGCTGCAGGCTTCTTCCAACAAGAAACGTCCGAGGAAAATCGCCTTTGATATTTCAATCAAGGCTGTTTTTGAGGAGGGATCGCGCTCTGTTGATAATATGAGATCCATGGGACTTTAAACTTAAAGTGAGCCTTTTTTTAGCCTTTTTGAAGCTGCAGGCTTCTTCCAAAATGAAACGTCCGAGAAGAAACGGCTTTGATCATTTAATTAAGGCTATTTTTGGGCAGTGATCGCGCTCTGTTGATAATATGGGATTGGTTGGACTTTGAACTTTGACTGAGGCTTTTTTTGGCCTTTTTGAAGCTGCAGGCTTCTTCCAACAAGAAACGTCCGAGAAAAATCGCCTTTGATATTTCAATCGAGGCTGTTTTTGAGGAGTGATCGCGCTCTGTTGATAATATAGGATTGATTGGACTTTGAACTCAAACTGAGGCTTTTTTCGGCCTTTTTGAAGCTGCAGGCTTCTTCCAACAAGAAACGTCCGAGGAAAAATCGCCTTTGATATTTCAATCAAGGCTGTTTTTTGAGGAGGGATCGCGCTCTGTTGATAATATGAGATCCATGGGACTTTAAACTTAAAGTGAGCCTTTTTAGCCTTTTTGAAGCTGCAGGCTTCTTCCAAAATGAAACGTCCGAGAAGAAACGGCTTTGATCATTTAATTAAGGCTATTTTTTTGGGCAGTGATCGCGCTCTGTTGATAATATGGGATTGGTTGGACTTTGAACTTTGACTGAGGCTTTTTGGCCTTTTTGAAGCTGCAGGCTTCTTCCAACAAGAAACGTCCGAGAAAAAAATCGCCTTTGATATTTCAATCGAGGCTGTTTTTTTGAGGAGTGATCGCGCTCTGTTGATAATATAGGATTGATTGGACTTTGAACTTGAACTGAGACATTTTTTGGCCTTTTTGAAGCTGCAGGCTTCTTCCAACAAGAAACGTCCGAGGAAAATCGCCTTTGATATTTCAATCAAGGCTGTTTTTGAGGAGGGATCGCGCTCTGTTGATAATATGAGATCCATGGGACTTTAAACTTAAAGAGAGCCTTTTTTTAGCCTTTTTGAAGCTGCAGGCTTCTTCCAAAATGAAACGTCCGAGAAGAAACGGCTTTGATCATTTAATTAAGGCTATTTTTGGGCAGTGATCGCGCTCTGTTGATAATATGGGATTGGTTGGACTTTGAACTTTGACTGAGGCTTTTTTTGGCCTTTTTGAAGCTGCAGGCTTCTTCCAACAAGAAACGTCCGAGAAAAATCGCCTTTGATATTTCAATCGAGGCTGTTTTTGAGGAGGGATCGCGCTCTGTTGATAATATGAGATCCATGGGACTTTAAACTTAAAGTGAGCCTTTTTTTAGCCTTTTTGAAGCTGCAGGCTTCTTCCAAAATGAAACGTCCGAGAAGAAACGGCTTTGATCATTTAATTAAGGCTATTTTTGGGCAGTGATCGCGCTCTGTTGATAATATGGGATTGGTTGGACTTTGAACTTTGACTGAGGCTTTTTTTGGCCTTTTTGAAGCTGCAGGCTTCTTCCAACAAGAAACGTCCGAGAAAAATCGCCTTTGATATTTCAATCGAGGCTGTTTTTGAGGAGTGATCGCGCTCTGTTGATAATATAGGATTGATTGGACTTTGAACTTGAACTGAGACATTTTTTGGCCTTTTTGAAGCTGCAGGCTTCTTCCAACAAGAAACGTCCGAGGAAAATCGCCTTTGATATTTCAATCAAGGCTGTTTTTGAGGAGGGATCGCGCTCTGTTGATAATATGAGATCCATGGGACTTTAAACTTAAAGTGAGCCTTTTTTTAGCCTTTTTGAAGCTGCAGGCTTCTTCCAAAATGAAACGTCCGAGAAGAAACGGCTTTGATCATTTAATTAAGGCTATTTTTGGGCAGTGATCGCGCTCTGTTGATAATATGGGATTGGTTGGACTTTGAACTTTGACTGAGGCTTTTTTTGGCCTTTTTGAAGCTGCAGGCTTCTTCCAACAAGAAACGTCCGAGAAAAATCGCCTTTGATATTTCAATCGAGGCTGTTTTTGAGGAGTGATCGCGCTCTGTTGATAATATAGGATTGATTGGACTTTGAACTTGAACTGAGGCATTTTTGGCCTTTTTGAAGCTGCAGCTTCTGCTCAACAAGAAAAGTCCGTTTTGCGTTACGATTGTCGGAAGAAACGCCTTTGATCATTTCAATCAAGGCTGTTTTTGAGGAGTGATCGCGCTCTGTTGATAATATAGGATTGATTGGACTTTGAACTCAAACTGAGGCTTTTTTTTAGCCTTTTTGAAGCTGCAGGCTTCTTCCAACAAGAAATTTGCTCTCGATCCGGTAGACCAGGGAAAAATCGTTAGAGCTCAATTTAAAGCCCCAAATCGCAATGTCTGCCCCATCAACCAGACCAATAGCCTCAATTCATTGCTGAGAGGTCCATTCTCTAGTCTCTACACTGATAATTAATGGTTTCCTTCGAACGACGCACAAAGACGGCCACGTGAACCTCGCGTGTCACCCTGCAACACTACCCTTTTTATGTCTTTTTTTCGCCGCCCAACTACGCAATTTACAGCGTGCGAAATCGCAGTAAAATCAACGGGGTCACACAAAAATAAACTGCACAAATTAACCTGGAAAAAGGCGAACAGTTGTTGGCGCCAATGATTGATTAAGTCTAGAAGATTGGGAACGGAGAAAAACTTGGAAGATTGATGGTTTAAAGACTAACTAGTTGATGGGCCATTGGAACAGAACTTAACAAAATCATAATTAGCCATAGAGCGCATTTGAGGCAAGCTGAACAGCTCGAAGGAGAGTTTCAGTAAGAAATTTGCCACAAAGCGGATATTATAACAAAAATCAGAAGGTGGCTAGCTTGAGGTAGAAGGCTGAAAATTCGGCGAAAGTTTGCTCCAAGGGCAAAATCGTGAATTTTCAGAAAATAGCTTGAATTTTATTCGTTAATGCGCTCCATTGATAAACATGAAGCTTCAGATGGTTTTTGCATACAAGAGTCAATAGTTTTCTGACCTCTATGAAAAACATGTTAAAAATGTCTAGCTTGAGATGGAAGGCTGAAAATTCGGCGAAAGTTTGCTCCAAGGGCAAAATCGTGAGTTTTTGTAGAGAAAGGCTTAAATTACTTCAGTAAATGCGCTCTATTGATAAATTTGAAGCTTTAGATGTTTTTTGCATACAGGAGTCAATAGTTTTCCAACCTCTTTAAAAAAACAGGTAAAAAATGGCAAGCTTGAGATAGAAGGCTAAAAATGTGGCGAAAGTTTGCTCCAAGGGAAAAATCTTGAATTTTCATCAAGAAAGGCTTAAATTACGTCTGTAAATGCGCTCCATGGTTAATTATGAACTCTCAGTAGTTCACCGCGATCCTCAATAGTTTTCTGACCTCTATATACAGTAACCAAAACGGTGACAAAGGTACAAATAAAGGTGCCCCCCGCAAACTCGCGAGCATAGCCACTTGACTGACGCTCTTGAGTGTTTTTGTCTCTTTCCTGGGTTCCTATCTTCTTTGGTTGAACTTGTAGGATCCGACTTTTGGTTTTTGAAGAGAGTTGTGGGCTTTAAAAAATATATAACTCGAAGAAAAGGGTCAAAAATTTCGATGACCTTCAAAAAAGGCCATTTTTCAAGGCTCAGACTGACTTGATGTTGAATTTTGCTATATAAAAATCGACAAAAACCTCTTTTCCGCTCAGTATCAACTCAGGTGACAATTTCTAATGAACCTAATTTGCAGGTACGCGTCAATTCGGAAGAGCTCGCGATGCGACTCGACGAAGACGTCCGACAGTTCCGGTCGGAGGTCGAGGAGGCCTCGTCGAGTGGAAGTGCGCCCCGTCGCACTCCGTCCTGCGGAAGCCCTTCTGATAGTGCTGGTGAATATTCAATGTTTCTTGGGGGCTGCAATTAGAGAAATCAGTGATTCTTGGGGGCTGCAAATGGAAAATCTTAGGAGCTGCAAATATAAAAATCAGTGTTTTGGGGGCTGCAAATGAAAAAACAGTTTCTTGGGGGCTGCAAATATAAAAATCAGTGTTTCTTGGGGGCTGCAAGTTAAAAAATCAGCATTACTTGGGGCTGCAAATTAGAAAATCAGTGTTTTTTGAGAGCTGCAAATAAAAAAATTAGTGTTTCTTGGGGGCTGCAAATTGAAAAATCAGCATTACTTGGGGGCTGCAAATTAGAAAACCAGCATTATTTGGGGGCTGCATATTAGAAAATCAGCGATTTTTGGGAGCTGCGAATGAAGAAATCTGTGTTTCTTGGGGGCTGCAAATCAAAAAATAAGCTTTATTTGGGGGCTGCAAATGTAAAAAGTTGATTTTTCCAAGCAGAAAAAGATGTTCTTAAATTGAAGATTCGATATTACATTATTTCAAGTATTGTCTTTAGATAAAGTTCTAAATAAGGTAATTCTTTGAAAACTAAAGATTCAAATAAGTCTTTTTCAAATTTTGAAAAAGGCTTGCCAATTTCACTTTTTCAAATGTTTCAGTTCCGTTGCTGAGCGCCCAAATCGGCCTCGATTTCTTTTCCAAAAACAACGGCGGCAGTCTTTTGGCGGCTGGATCAGTGGAGGTAATTTTAAAAATCATTCATCATTTTTTAAAACTTCAAAAAAGGTTTTTTGCATTTAGAATGAGTTCAAACTTAAAAGTTTCGAAATTTCCCTCAAAAGTCGCTTCAAGTCGGGCGCATTTTGTCAGATAGTTTAGCCATTTCCCAATGCGGCTCTTGATAATCATTTTCCAAGTTTATTCTGCTTTTTTCAGCTGCCACTGAAGACTCGGCGATCTGGGAACAGTGGAAACTGATTCTCGACGTTTTCCGAGTCGACAGCAATGGTTGGTCCTTTTTGTGTGTAGTTTGATCAGAAATAATCGATTTTGCAGATGAATTGCGACGAATGAGGCATACGGTAGCCGACTCGCTGGGCGATCTGGTCCTCAGCATTTGCACGAAGATAAATCAGCCGCTCTATATACCCAAGGTTTGAAGTTCAAAAAGGCTTTGGTTTAAAGGCGCATAGGCAAATTTTATGAAGGTCTCGAAGCGAAGAGCCGTTTTGAGTGATTTTTGAAGATCGAAAAATTGTCTTTTTCCAGATGCCATCGAAAAGCCTGGTGAACGACGTTTTCGAGACCCGTTTCTCGGATTGTCAACCATTTTTGTTCCAGATCAAGCGGCAAGCCGTTCCGAGTGAGTTTTTTAAAATTCTGAATTTTAAAAATTTGGCTCATTTTTTTGTGTGCTTATGTGTTCAATACAGAACTGACTTGATCCTTCAATTTTTTAAAAACACTGAAGTGACCCCTTAAAGCTTCAATGTCAAACCCCTAAACCCTTAAGAGACAACTTGAAATAATTATTTCTACTTTCAGCGCTCCCGCAAAAGCCGAGCTTCACGCAGGCTGCCTTCCAGCGAATTTGGAAGGACGTTTTGTCCTAAATTCCTACCGTAACCTATTTTATTATACCGTTCTCAAACGGGTCTCGACACTCTTTTCAATTGAAAAAAAAAACCTCCAAAGGAGCGATTGTATTTTATTTTGAATTCAGGGATTCTTTTCTTCTCTTTTTTTTGTTGTCTTGAGATTTTCTTTCTGCCGCCATTTTCCGTGGGTCGGATGTCCTCCTTTTCTCCTTTTTGTCACTTTTTATTGTATTGCCACGATATTTTCTAGGCTTTTAACGATGTGTGTATGTATTTTTTGTATTCCATCAATCGTTGTAAAAAGAAAATTGTCACATTTTGTAGGCTTTTTGCGATTTGTACACATTTTGTGAATATATGTCCAATTTCTTCCATTTTTTGAACGAATTTATCCCTAAAATTCCAACGGTTAGATCCCTGTCTAGTTGCATTTTGGTGTGCCGGATTAGCCCAGTTTTGGTTTTAACAGTGTGTTTTTTCAAGGTGTAGTTTTGGAACGATCAAAATGAGAAAAAGCTGAAAATGATGCAATTCGGCGTCCGATTAAATGTTTGGTGGCGTACACCGTACGTACAATATGCACATAATGCTCAGATTTCACGCGCAAAATCTGAAAATGTTTGTTTTTTTTGATCGTTTTGAAAACCTACCCATTTTTCCGTCCGTTTCATACTTCTTCAGTCAAAATTTACTCCCCGCCTCAGAGATGTCTTTTGAACATACCTCACGGCTTTCACTCATTTTCCCAACTCGTCATTTTTATTTGCGATTTTTGGCATCTATTGTGATGGCTCAATTTAAACTGTATTGTGTATATATTGTGAATCAAGAAAAACTGTAAAATATCCAAAAAAAAATTTGTTTCCATTTTTGGCGCGCGCTTCTTCCTTACTTTGGTCTTTTTTTCACTTTTTTGCGTTGTTTGCGATTTTTTCGTACCACTTTCTATGCAATTTTCTTTTCTTTTGTTGTTTTTCCCACCCTTTTTCTACTACTCGCTCTCACCTTTTTCAATCTTTTCTCTACGGGAAACTTCTTCTTTTTCATTGTTTTGTCACCATTTTTACTGCATTTTCTTCTTTTATTTTGAATAAACGTTCGAAGGAAAGAATTCTCTGTGTTTTCGTTTGAATAAGCACAAATCAGTTGGCGTCGCTGTGTTTTACTTGTTTTTCCGCGTTTTTATCTGATAAGTTGTTTTCTTAACGCTTTTTTAATGACTTTTCAGGTTGAGATAGTTTAAAAATCCTTGCTGGGTCTTGGAAGATCCTAAAAAATAGATTTTTCGCTTCGAAACCTTAATGAAATTCTCCCAAGGCGTTTCAAAACCCTAGCAAGGATTTTTTCGACAAAAAAGGTGTTGTCTTGAGCCAAAAATGACGTTTTTGTGAACGTTTTCAAAGAAAAGTTGCTTTTTCGCTCATTGAGCTCTGATTCCCGTGTTTCCGCGTTATCAATACGGGCGGACCCACGCAAAATCAAACATTTTATTGTTTTCTGTTGAGTTTTCGGTTTTGAAGGTTATTTTTTGTTCAAATTGTCATCTTGATTTTTTTTTTTGAAGAAAATATTATACCGATCATTTATCGAAAAAATTTTTTGAAAAAGTCAATTTTAAATTTAGTTTTCAATTTTTCTTCCTGTCTTTTTTTAATGATTACACACCACTTTTTCTTACTTCAGTATTACGCCGTCGCTACCAAGGTGTGATGAGCAATTAAAAAGGTCATCCATAAGCCTAGCAGGTGGCCAGTAATATTATACCTGCCGAGCATGATGTCTCTTTTTTGGAGAATAGCTTTTTTGGTCAGGAAAGGAATGTGAAAGGGAAGAATTATTAAATAATGGAACTGTTTAACTCTGAAATTTTAATTTTTAAGATAGGGTTTTTGAAATGCAAGTTTTTTTGTAAAATTTGAAACAAACTGTTAAAATTTTGTCTCACATTTCCTTTGCGGGTGGGGAGGGGGCAGTTTATTAAATAATTAAACTAATTTTTTAAACAAAAAAAGGGGTCTTAAAGAGTCTTATCTAACAACCCTTTTAAGTGTTCTTTTCGTTCAGTTCAAAAAAGAACTATCCAATTTTCTCAATTTCATCTAATCTCTTGTCTGAATCTCTACCATTCTCATGCTATTTCCATCATCCAGTCAAGACCATTTTCTCAAAAACCCACCAAACTTCAAAAAATAAACCTTTTCTTCCCTTCAGAATGTCAGGATCTCGGATCTCATCTCTAGTTCTCTCAAGGCCTTCAGTTTCGGGCCAAATCCTGCCGATTGGAAGCGCCCGTGTCGATTTGCCATCGGGGGAAGCGGCCAACATTTTCGGCCCGGTTTTCCCTCCGAGTGGTTGGGTTTTCTTGAATTTTTGAATATTGAGGGTTTTTTTAGACGAGGAAATCACCCGGTTGATTCGTACCCGTGTCAGGACGCACTTCGCGAATGACGGCAAAATCGAGCTTGATGGGTTAGTTTCAAGGGATTTTATTCGTGAATATTGCGTTTTTTTAAAAGAAGTTTGAATAAAAGTTATTGCACTTGTAAACTTGAAAAAACATATCTGAAAGTTGATTCCAAGGGTGGTAATACTCAGAAACTCCAGAGTGATCCCTATAGGGGCAAATCTTTAGTTCAATCCACTTTACCAACCCCTATAAGGGCCACTATAGCTTGCAAAAGGGGTCCCTATAGAGGACATGTTAGTCGATAATTTTTATGAGCTCTATTCGAAGAAGCATTTCCATACAAATAATTAAAGAAATAACGTTTTTGAATGGAATTGAACGACCCCTATAGGGACCACTTGAGCTTTAGCGGCTAAGAGGTCATGCCCCAAAACCCAACATGGGACAACTTAATTTTACCCCTATGGGGACCACTTTTTCGGCCCCTACAGGGTTTCCCCGCCCCCTTCTCACCCCTAGAAAGATTTTCCCAAGTAATTTCGGTGTTTCCTGTTCAAGAGTACTAGCTTGAGACTGGGTTTTTCGAAAATAAAATGCCGAATTAGGAATTATTCGATTTCTCGAACCGGAAACTCAAATTGGCTCTGAAAACGCTTGAAACAGGGCCCGGAAAAGTAAAACGATCGTTTTGAGCCGAGAAAAAAATTTTTTTAAAAGAAATATTAATAATAAGAATACTCCATTTCTGATAAGTCTATTATAACCTCTTCAGATTCGTTCTGTTCTACGCGGTGGTGATTGATCAAGGGTCGACCCTGATCTACACGGTCGTCGGCGAGCCGGGCCTCTCGCGCGACAACGCGAATCGCTTTTTGGAGGCCAGCGCGAGGGTTCGTCGATATTTTTCGTGTTCATGGGGTCCACTTGAGCTTTAGGGGCTGAGGGGTCAGACCCCAAATCCCTCTAGGGAACACCTTAATTTTGCCCCTATAAGGATCAGTTTTTCGGTCCCGACAGGGCTTTTATTTGTATTTTTCTTTTCTATTATAGAGAAAATAGAGAAAATCATGATTTTCACAGAAACCACTACATGTAAGGGATCAGCCGCTTTGGATTTATCATTTTTCAAAAGGCTTTTTCGTGAAATTTGTTCGATTTTTTTGTAAATTTGGGATGTTGAGTTTTGAGAAAGTGGACAGTTTGATATGTACTAGGAAAGAGACGAAGGAATTCATGAAATTTGAACTTTTCTAGTTATTTTTTTGATTTGGACATTTACACTCTGAAAGAAAATCATAGGAAAAAAACTCATAAAATTATAATAAAACTTATAAAAAAATTATATTCGGCTGGAAATTTATCGATTTTTTTGATGGTCTTAGAAAACTTTAGCGTGGCCCCCTATAGGGGTAAACTTATGTGCTCTTGGAGGGTCCCCTCTAGGGGCTAATGAAGCTTGCAAAACTGGTCCCTATAGGGGTTTTAGTTAGTGACTCCTATAGGGGACATGCTAGTCGATATATTTACACTCATAGGGACCGCTTTTTTTCGGCCCCCTTAGGGGCCACTCCTAGGTGATATAAAGTACTTCAATGTTTCAGGTCATCACCTCGTCAACCCAACTCTCCATGCTCTTGAATGAAGCTGGCGAATACGAACTTCAGCCCCAAATTCAGCCGATTTTCCTTCAATCCATTGTTGGTTTTAGAAAAAAAAAATGATATTATGTGATTTTTAATAAATTTTTTTCTCGCTCTACTTTTGAAAGATTTTCAACTTCTAAAACCATATTTTTCTGAAAAAAAGATGTTTCTTGTCATTCTGTACAAAAATTTCAGTTTTTTTACCAATAAATTCATTTTTTTCTTCTCAATATCAGTATGAAGTTCTTACAATTCTTCATCTTCCCTCTGACTTTTTTTGAATTTCAGAAAGAGCACAACTCCCGCGCCGCCGCCCCGCAAGACTCCCGCATCACTGCCCTTCGAGCTCAAGTCAATGACGTTCGATCGGTGAGAAATGAAGATATTGGAAGAAATGAAGGATGGAATACGTTTCAGAAAACTGTTAATTATAGTTTCTAATAATTCACAGCCGTTCATCTTACATTTGTTGACGCAAAATCCACAGAACCTTGAAATCCTGGATGCTAAGAAAAACAAACAGAAAAAAATTTTTATGCATAAAAATGACTAAAAAAATAGATATTTTTCCGGTCAAAAAAACTGGGAAAAACAAAACATTTTTTTCTAACAACTTTTGTTGTTTCGACGCGTGCGACCGCGATGCGATCGACAACCTGCACATCTAACTTTTTGCCGCCAAATTCAAAAAAAATTGATTTTTTGCAATTTTAAACATTAGTTTTGAGTTTAAAAGTGATACAACGGAAAAAATTTGAATAAATTGGGGGTCAATCTGCATTTTTCGTTTTCTGAGCGCCTGAAACAACGTTTTTACCATCACTTTTTGAATTTTCGAGTTTTCCGCGCAAGAAATTCACGTTTTTAAAGAACGGAAAAGGAAAAGATATCGTAAAAACAACCTTTTGCTGTACGAAACTGCTAAAAAGACAGTAAAAACAATGGTCTTGAAGCGAAAATGCTCACTTTTGACCTGATTGGATATACGAAGGAATTCAGGGTCCGCAAATATTCGTGAGCGTGAATTTTAGGCGGTCGAAGCACAAAATCCTCACAATAAAACAACAAACGGTAAAAAAAACGATGAAAAACCAAAAAAGAGGTGAATATTCCTATAGTCTGTTCAGATTTTGAATGTCAAGTCGCTTCTAAAGCTCCGCCCCTAATGGCCCGATAAGCCAATCAGAAAGCGAGCCATCCAAAGAGTGTTTTTGAATGACGCCATCGAAAATTCCAGTCGGCAAGCTTCAAATCAACGGCCCGACGTGTTCAGCGCCATTTTTGACATTAAAAGTCTGGACAGATTATAAATTCCGAAGAATCATTTTCCAAGATTCAAATTTTCAAAGATCCCCGAGGTGGTGTATGCACAATTCACGCTCACGAATATTCGCGGACCCAAAATTTTTTCTTACCATTGGATACGGTATTTTTGGCGGAAAGAAAAACGTGACCAGCTGGCTACATATTACGTTGTGAATTTCAGGTGATGGCCGACAATGTGGAGCGGATAATGGAACGGGGCGAGCGGCTGGATAATATGGCCCTCCGGTCCGAGGAACTTCAAGCTACGGTTTGTTTGAATTAGAAACACTAGAAAAATCCGCGACAGCTTGTCAAGATTTTCGTTTTTCTCTGCGCTACAGAACCCTTCCCTTCGAAGCGCGCGATAATTATATCTGCATGCGCCTTTAATACAACGGAAATTATAGGCCAAAAAGGCCCCCATTTTGTATGCCGGATTTGCAATCAGAATGAAGACTTCATTGTAGTTCTTCACGTCACCGTAAATTTAGAACTTTTCCGACATCATTTACGTATGAAACAATCGAAAATTCCAGTCGGCAAGCTTCAAATCAACGGCCCGACGTGTTCAGCGCCATTTTTGCCACCAAAACGCCAAATGGACGATCATCTCCGTCGCGATTCTGTTGGCCCTGACGACGTTGATCACTCTCCTCATCCTCCATCACAACAACGTCATCTGAAGTTGATTCGAAGAGCAAGGGGTCTTTTTGTTTGACAATTTTTTGCATGTTGGACTTCGCTTTATTCTTTTTTTCTAGCTTTTTTCAAATTTCGAATAGCAAATTACTATCTACAATCCGTGAACTCGCGCTATCGTGTTTTTTTCTGTTTGAAAAAAAAAGATCATGTCAAACCGTGCGCCCTTTGCAAAAAGGGGCGTGGCCTATTTTATCGATCTTTTTTTGTCTTTTTCAAAAACTGATGTCATTTAGCTTTTCCAAGACGAGAAAATTTTTCTTTGAAGCCGTTAGCAAAAGAATCGCGGGCGAACATCATATCAAACCGTGCGGCCCTTGCAAAAAAGGGGCGTGTCCTTTCTATTTTTTGATTTTTTCCGATTTTGCCTACTCGAATGCTGAGCAGGGTAACCCAGCCGTGCTAAGACGGGGTCTCAGCGGGTGCCCCCGTATTAAACCCGTATATGCCCAGCTGATAGAACTTTTGTCAATTTTTAGCCCAACTGAGACCCCGCTTTAGCCCAGCTGGGTTACATATTTTTCTTACACCCGTCGTTCCCCCGTTTTAGCCCAACTGAGACTAAAATAACCTCAGAAACGCGGGTTTAATACGGGTACACCCGTTGAGACACCTGCTCAGCATGCGAGTAGTTTTTAGCAGTTCAGATTTTTCTACCAATGAATTTAGATCAATTATTTATGTACCGCGCCTAATCTACGAAAAAAAAAGAAATAAGACTGTCTTATTGTCCCTTAATTTTCAAACGCGGTCTGAATTTACCGATGATATTGCTCTTAATCCCCGTACAAAAAAAAATCATACTTATCAGTTTTGGACTATTCCTTGTACCATATATTGTCGTGTAAATGTGCCATTGTCAAATAAAAATTGGCCGTGATTCAACTGGTGAAAAAATTTCACTTTAAATTGTATAAAACTGTAACAATTATAAGTCAGGTAAAAAAAAGGGTAACGATAGAAATTTTACATATAAACATTGGGAGATTACAAGAAAGACGTGGTAAAAGAATAGATAAAACAAGAAATAAAAAATGAAATAATTAATTTTGCTTGCGTTGTTCAGAGATCCAGAGGGCGAGTTTGTGATAGCCGACGAGGTAGTCTCGCCGGAAGTTTAGGCGAGCTTCGAAGGCCAGTTCGCCGCTGAAAAAATTAGTTACAAGTCTTTCAAGAGTTCAATTTTAATTGTGTGTTCGAAAATTCCTTGAAATAAGTTGAAAATGATCTGTAAGTAACAGGGTAAATTTTTTAAAAATGCCGAGTTTGGAACAGAGGCACAACTCTCCGACTTGATCGATTTGTCCTACGTTTAGTACACATAAAAGTTGAGAAATCAAAAAATTCACAAATAAAGGCCTTGTCTCGATATTGAGATTTCGGTCATTGTGATCTAACAGCTGCCGCATTCTGAGTGTAAAGAGATTTTTTTTGGCGAAGCACTTGAGATTTGTTTGTTTTTTGCCATCGTGACGCCTTCGACGGGCATCTGGCGAAGAAGACGCCGTCAAAAGGTGGCGGCTCTCTTTATCAACAACTCTTTTGTGCGCGACTTTCTTTTGTCTCGAAAAGGTTCTTTTTTGCGTGGAACTTTGCACTTTTTGACTCAAAACAGACAGAGTCTTGATTTCCTTCAATCAAAAGCGTTTACTAGGGAACGTTTCTTACCCCCCGGTCCGGTTGAAATTCTGATAAAACTTCTCTGAAGTGTATTTTAGGGCCCCCTGATTGCAGAACAAGAAAACATTTTCTCGCAGTAGATCTCGTTTTCGAGTTAGGACACTTCAAAAGCTTGAAATGGGGGCTGAAAAAAGTTCAAGGGATCGATTAAGGGACTCATTTCAACGTGGTACTCATCTAGCTCCTTCTCAGGATCCTCAGCTCCTCCCTTAAGTGCCTACTCGCTCCTCCAATCTTCTAGAAAACCTCTTCAAGATCTTCTTGGAATACTGCTAGAGGGATCACTCCAAGAATCTTACATGGACCGTCAAATTCACCTAAGGGATCACTTAGAATGTTTCTCCTGTGATCTCTTGATAATCTAAGCAAAATTCCATGTACAACACCGAAAACTCCAAAAACTAACCGGCAAGTCTGCACCAAAAGATCGATCGCCTCGGTGGCGTCCGACCTGTTGGAGATGGCGTCCAACTTTTCTCTGAACGTCTCGCCCATGACGCGGTTCAGCGACTTCTCCTCATAAGTGTTCTCCAGCAACTTTCCAGCCCCAAGGAAGAAGCTCTGAATTTTGTTATTTTTTCTGTCATTGTATTTTTCTCAACTTTGGTGAGCTCATAATCGGTCGACAATTCGAGAACTAGCGTGGTAATGATGTAGGGGGTGTTGGGGAAGAGGCAGGAGAGCGAATCGATTAACTGTGACTGGAGTCGTCTCTCGTACTTCGGAGTTCTGGAAAATTGAGCTAAAAATATTATCAGTGGAGCGCATTTGTTCATTTTTTTGTTTCTCATGACACGAATTTTTTTCTGAGCTATTTTTCTTCTCAAAAAAATGATGGGTAAAACTAATTTTGGCTGGACCTTAAAAAAACATTTTTTTCCTTCAAAATAAAATTTTTGTATATTTCACCTTTTTCTGAATTTTTTTCACTAAGTATTTTTTTGGAAGAAGACATTTTCAAATGCGCTATTTTCCGCGCTCCATCGACACATAAAGCTTACGAAACCGAATCTATGGAAAATTTTTAATCGATATTTTCCGAACAAGGTTCAAAACCACCAACGTCGCGAATTTCTCTTCTCCGACGCGGAAAACTGGAATTTGGGCTCCAATCAGCCGCCAGGGGAAGCATTGGAGGGAAATGCGGAGGTAGGCTTCTTTGGACGATTTTTCGACCACAACTAAAAATTTCATGTACTTTTCTTTTAAAAAAATTTTTTTCAACTTTGTCGCCGAAGACCAGTTCCCATCGAGTTGCACAAGAACAGTATACGGTTCCAGTTTCGGTTTGAACTTTCCAAAACCGAAGCCTGGAAAACGTTTCTTTGAAAAATTCCGTTGAAAGG
This sequence comes from Caenorhabditis auriculariae, assembly GCA_904845305.1. Taxonomy (NCBI): domain Eukaryota; kingdom Metazoa; phylum Nematoda; class Chromadorea; order Rhabditida; family Rhabditidae; genus Caenorhabditis; species Caenorhabditis auriculariae. The sequence continues at coordinate 853,450 of CAJGYM010000029.1, forward strand.
TACTCTTTCAAGGTGCGGAGCACCTGGTGCTCTAAGGTATAAGTTACTCTAAGGTTGAAGGTACTCTTTCAAGGTAATCTAAGGTTAAAGATACTCTTTCAAGGTACTCTAAGGTTAAAGGTACACTTTCAAGGTACTCTAAGGTTAAAGGTACCCTTTCAAGGTACTCTAAGGTTAAAGATACTCTTTCAAGGTACTCTAAGGTTGAAAGGTACTTTTTGAAGGTGCTCTAAAGTATAAGGTACTCTTTCAAGTTGCTCTAACATTAAAAGGTACTCTTTTACGGTACTCTGAGGTATAAGGTACTTTTTCAAGGTACCCTTTCAAGGTTCTCTCTTCGAAATCGATTTTCCTCACCTCAACAATCGACTCGCCTTCATATGAGACAAGATCCAACGTCCCACCTGTAAATTTTCAAAGTTTAGTCCCTCAAATATATAGCTTATTCGCTCCAAGGACAATTGATCTTTGAAACCAAAAAAGGAAATTTCACTTCTTTGACATAAGAGTCTTTCCCTCATTCCACTTCAAGTGGTCACTAAAGGGAAGATTATTACTTTTTTGTATTGAAAAAAGCTTCCACGAATACAAGGGACTCGTTCCTTTTCAAGTGGCTACTAAAAATTCTTATGAAATATTCCCTCAAGTGAACTCTTAGATCTACCTTCTCCCCTAGTGATCACTCAAGTCAAGTCCAAACAATTGTTCTCCGAATTTTCAAATTATTCATAAGAAAGTTGTGAAAAATCGAACAAAATCGGATAAAACTGAAAAAAAGCTTCAAAGTCAAGCTTCCACAGTTTCGAATCATCCCTTTTTTCAATTTCGAGTCATTTTCCAAAATCACGAAAAAAGGCACACAATATTCTTTATACACCTCGCCCAATTCAAAACCTTCGATATCCTTCAAGAAGATCCTCGGATCATAGGCCCTGTCGATGATCAACTCCATCATCTTGTCGACGTCAGCCTTGTCGAACTGCTTCGACGGGTCGAATATCTCCTCCTCCAAGTCTTCGGGAACCTCTGGCTCCTGAAGCCGCACAGGCTTCACTACCTAGAATTTCAGCTTTAAAAATAATCTGACACGGGAAGTGCAAAAGGTCGAGGTATTGGAGTTTAATGAGACTTGGTATATAGGTACATTCGGACATCCTGAATCCAAAGAAGTTAAAAAAAAAGCGCGCCTCAAAATTTGCACGCCTATCACGCAGGCTCGAACCTTTTTAGTTCTTATAATTTTTGCCATTTTTTCTTCGAAAAAAAGAGGGATTTTTGAAGATGGAACTTTGGAATTCACTATTTTATTTTGAACAAAACTTTCGACAATTTTTTTTCCTTCCCATTTTTTTTATATGGTCAGTATAGTCGTCAAAATTAAATTTCGATTGAAACTTTTTGTGAATAGGAAATGATCATCGAAATAAGGTGAAGAACCATTTTTTTGTCAAGTTTTTACTCTTCACCGCATAAAAAAATTTTTTTTCACTTCATATTTTTTTCAAAAAAATAGCTCAGCTTCTTCTGGATGGACCAGATGATTAAAAGTCTCAATCTTCTCATTTTTTTCAGAAAAATTCAAAAAAAGGACTTATTTCTACGGATTTTTGATGATTTCCTTCAATTTTCAAGTATTTTTCTTTTTCATGAAAAACTAGAATTTTTTTGGAAGATTAACACTTAGAATCTTCAACTGACCAATTTTTAAAAAATTCTGACAAGTTCGAAGTTGAACCTCCTCCTTATGTGTGCTAACTATTACCTTCAAAATTCACTATCCTCTCTGAACCTTCTAATGAATTATTTAACTTAGAGGACCACAAAACTAACCGTAGAAGCCAATTTTTCGCTTGGGCATCTTTCAAAATAAAAATGAACCGATTTAAGGATCGAAATGTAAAAAAAGAGGTCATCTATGTGTTTTTTTCACGTTACGTAAAGCTTAATTTTTATTTTCAATCTTCAGGTTCCTCTTAAATTGAAATTTATCCGTGAAACTCCAAATTTCCAGCCAAAACAGTCCAAATTTTTCTTCTAAAAAGTGAAGTTTCAATACTTTTCAAGCCTTTCGAGTCGGATTTTTCAATTCTAAAGAATTTTTGGCCCTTTCTAAAAATTTCTCTTGACATTATTCCATCATACATTCTCATCAGAAGCCGGTAAATTCGCAGATGTCTCGAAATTCCGATTTTCGTCCTCTTCCAGCAGAATATCTTCGCGATTCGCTTCAAATTTGGCCCCCCTGACGGGAACTTTCTGGAAATTTGCCAATGAAACTCAAAAAATCGGCTTTTTTGACACCTTTTCAGGCTCTACGAGCACAGCTTCAACATTGTCGATTTCAATGGGAACTTCCTGGAAAAATTTGAAAATTCTTTAAAGAAATAGCGCTTTTTATAACCTGCTCAAGGGCTTCCGGAAGATTCAAAGAAGCTCTGAAAATGGCTATTTTCTGTGACAAAAGTTGCTCCATTGATAAAAACCTTTGATCGATTTCAATTGGACTCAACCCGACGGCTGCAACGATGAAATCGTCCGGTTCCTTGAAATTTCATTTTTTCGATAATTTAGGGGGATTTTAAAACCGATTTGGGCAACTTCAGAAGAGCATGGCGGGATTCCGGCCATCTGAAATTTTAAAAAAATCAAATTTTTCATTTGATTTATTGGTTTTAGGCGATTAAAACTATTTTTCTTGATTTTTGACCAAGAATGGTCTTTTTTTTTCTTTGTGAGCCTTCTGTACAACACAATTTCCGGCAAACTTAGGAATCCCAGAGTGGTCCCTATAGGGTCTAGGGCGGAAAACAACCAAAGTGGTCCCTACAGGGGTAAAATTAAGGTGGTTCCTATAGGATTAGCTCCTAAAGCTCAAAGTGGTCCCTATAGGGGTCTTTGAAATTTAGCCAAAAAGGTTATTTTTTTCTAGTTTTTCGCATAGAATGTCCCCTAAAGGGGCCACTTTTTCAATTTTTAGTAGCCCCTATAGGGTTTGGTAAAGTGGTCCCTAGAGAGAACCCTACGGTCGAATCAGTGATCTTTAGGGCAATTTTTTGAGCAAAAATTCAGAATTTCTAAAAAAATTACAAAAAAACATTAAATCTGATACTAGTGAGAAAATACTTCGAAAACAGAAAAATTTGGTCTTTTTCCCCGAAAAACTGCAATTTTTCGCATTTTAAAGCTTTCCCCTCACCTGTCCGCCAATAGAACCTCTTCAACTTGATTTTCCGAATCTTCAACTTTAACAATTGCCATTTCCGATGGATTTTTTTGTCCTCGTAGGTGTCCTTGGTTTCTTTTTTTACATTTTTTTGGAGACTGTCTGAAAAAAAGAATGTTGTCAATATGTTTTTTTGAGGCTCACCTTGGCCGGAATCGTTCTGAGTGGTTCTCTTGGTGCAGTACTGGAGGCCTTCTTTCCATCCAACTTGAAAAATGAAAAATTATAATCTTCTTTAGGAAATTTGAACCTTCAAGTTGGAAAAAAACCCGTCTCTATCCAAAAAAATTTATTTTTTTACATTTTTTTGATTTTTTTCCAGTCAAAAACAACCAAAAAAATTACACATTTAAAAAAACCTGGGCTCGCATTTGAAGCCGTAAAGATTTCCGGATATCCGGTTTGACCTGAAAATTTTTCCTTTTCAATTTAAAAATTCTAACTTTTCACAAAAAAACCTCTTCAGAAACCCGCTGAAGTTGACCAGATTCCCGCCGGAGACTGAAAATTTTTTTTGAAATCTCAAACAAGTTCTTCAGAATATTAGTTACAACTCTAACAAAGGAAAAAAATTCAGGGCCAGAATAAATTTTTTTCAACTGACGAACCTATAGGGATGAATCACCATTTGAAGCTTCATAATTTTAGGGCCGTCCTGTGAAAAAATAAAATAAATATATTTTTCTTTATTTCGAACAAAAAAACATTTTCCAAAACGTCCACAGCGACGCGTTTTTGTTGGCCTGAAGTCGTCGGTTCACTGAAAAATCAATTTTTTTTTCTTAATTTTTCAATTTTGATACCTTTTGAAGAAATCTCGATGAGTACGTGTAATGGTTCTAGTAGACCTCCTCAATATTGGTTTCTCCTATTCAGAGGTATGGAAAAAAATTCATTTTTTTCAACCTCAGAGGTTTCTGGAAGGCTTTGCACAGTTTCAACGCTGAAAAAAATAATTTCATGAAAAAAGGCATTTTTTTAAATACCTATACCAAGTAGAAAATACCGAATTCCGTGAATTTTTGAACAAAAAAAAGAAGATTTCTTCGATTTGAAAGCAAAAAATAGCCAAATTTTGGTGCCAATTCAAGAAAACTACAATTTTCTTGATTTTTCTCCCAAGTCCAATGTTTGAAAATCTTTTTCTCAAGCCTAAAATTGGCCCCGAACTTGAAATAATTGAAAATTCAAGCTTTTTTTAAGACGTCACATTCATAACAATGTAAATTTGCCGTACTTTGGCCTTTCGATCGATAAATTGTCCATTTTCGAAACAATTCCATCGGCCCTCTCCGTTTCCACGGGTCTTCGACGCAATTGCGGCTTTATTTCTCTTCAAAAAATGATTTCGAAGCAATTCGAATCAAAATAAATTACCTTTCTACATTATTTCGAGACGTAGAAGACCTAAGAGACCGTCTCAGCATTTTCGGTGAAAGTCTTAAAAAATTAAACAATTCGAGGAGAAAAATTAAACGAGCAGCGTGAAAACGAATTTACACTGTTTAGCAAAATCAAGGTTGGAGGATCTGGAATAAATTTTAAAAAAAAACGATAGAAAAAGATCAAAATAAATCCTGACAATGCATATAGAAATAGCGTTTAAAATTAGAGATTCAGACGTCAAAAGCCGTTCGTAAATGAGAATGAAAATCAAGACAGCTTTCTAAACATTTTAAAGGCGCAGAGCATTCGAATAAAAACTTGAAAAAATTCAGTTTTACGATCGTTTTTCGTAATAGTTTTCAAAGCTATAAAATACATATGCGCCTTTAAAAAGCACAGAAAATAAATGGAGAAATAGCGTGTAAAAAGGAGAGATTCAGACGTAAAAAGCCGGTCGTGAATGAGAATAAAATCACGACAGCTTTCTAGAAACTTTAAAGGCGCATATAGCCGATTCACGGCTAACTTGGGACCCTGAGATGGGCGTGGCGTGTCTGCACTCTCCATCAGCCGAACACTATCTCGTGCATTATCGTGTCAGGACCATTTTTCGATGGCTCAAGCCAGCCGTGAATCAGCTATAGCACGACTTGAATGAAAATTGGAAAAAATCGGTTTTGTGAGCCTTTTTCGAAAAATTTTTTAAAGTTATAAAATACATGTGCGCTTTCAAAAACACAGAGAATACGTGAAGAAATAGCGTGTAAAAATAGAGATTCAGACGTGAATGAGAATAAAAATCCCGACAGCTTTCTAAAAATTTCAAAGGCGCAGAGCATTCGAATGAAAAATTTGAAAAAAATCACTTTTTTTGTGCGTTTTTTTGGATCTATGAAGCACATACGAGGTTAAAAAAAGAAAAAGTAAAAAAATAAAAAAACGATATTGAGATTGCGGTCATTGTGATCTAACAGCTGCCGCATTCTGAGTGTAAAGAGATTTTTTTTTGGCGAAGCACTTGAGATTTGTTTGTTTTTTGTCATCGTGACGCCTTCGACGGGCATCTGGCGAAGAAGACGCCGTCAAAAGGTGGCGGCTCTTTTTTATCAACAACTCTTTTGTGCGCGACTTTTTTTGTCCCGAAAAGTTTTTTTTTTGGACTTTGCGCTTTTTGACTCAAAACAGAATCGTAATTTTCGCCTATCGAAAGTCGTTAGAGGACACTGCAAATAACTAGAAATCACTGAATTCTTTCGAAAAGAAAGAAGCAAATAATCATGAAAATAAACATCCACCCTTACAAAAATCAACAAAATTCACAGAGTAAAGCTTTATAAATTATAAATCTGTTCGAAACTCGTTATCAATTACAAGAATTTCAAATTTTTCTTCAAACATTTCTTAGAATCATATGAGTATAATTATTATACACAAAAATTTAATTTTTTCTTTTGAGTTATTGAGCCGTGGCGTCGTTCTTGTTGGCCTTGCGTGGACGTCTGAAAATATTACTTTACATTAAATGTTTATCAAGTTTAAGGAAAACCCAGTTTTTTTTCTTGGGGAAGGGGTTACTGGGGCGCTATTGTTGGAAGAGGAGCTGAAAATTGGAATAATTTTGGGGTTTAGGTTTTTTTTTAACCTTGAAGTTTGCAGTTTTGACTGTGTCGTTGACTTCTTTCTTCGATAAGCTTTCGTTGGTCGATTCCAAACAGGGGCTTGACTGGAAAAAAGTTTTTTTCAATAGTTGAAAAGTAGTTCTTCTTCAACTTGGAACAAAATCGGAAGGTTCAAGCTTCAAACTATATTTTTTTTGAAAGATAATCCTTGAAAGCAGGGTAAATGGAAGCATTTTGAGACTTTGAGCTATTCCTACTCGAAAATCGAGAAATTTTAGATTTTCAGGACCCTCAGTCAGTACAGTAAGCAAGAAACTGACCAGTTTTCAGAAAACGCCAGAATTTGAGGCTAAAATATGAAAAGTGAGAGAAAATGCTCATCCCTTGACAGGAAAAATTTCAAAAAATGTTCTCATCTCTTGTATATTTTTTTTTGATGGCCAACCTTCTTTATTATAACCTGTTAAAAGGACACAAGGAAAGTGGAATTGAGCTTTTAAAACTGTTCAAATTTCGAAAATAACAACTTTCTTAGCACTATTTTCAAAGTAATAAGCCTTCCACATTGAAAATATACAAAAATATCGAAATCCCAACTAAAAATCGATTGGTTTCCTCTCACGCTGGGATCTTCTCCTATTTACAGCCGGTTTTTTTGTTCTTTGACGTCCTTCTTCCACTTTTTTTAGCTGGTGATTTGACTGGTAGCTGAAAAAAATTTTCTTTTTATTAAAAATATATTAATTGAAACCTTTCCATCAACAAATGGATGTATGACGTCGACGTCATTGAACTGCACACTGCGGCGCTTTTTCGGACTTTTTATGCCTGAAAATTAGGAAAATCACACACCTTCTGCTGAGAATTTTTTTCAAGTCCCATTTCATTTGAAATGACATTGAAAACGGCTTCTTGCCTCGAGATTTGTTTCTTGTGCTCAAAAAAAACCAGGAAAATTTTTTAAAAAGAACATATAGCATATAGTAAATTCGAAAAGCTCGTTGACATTCATCAATTGAATATTTTGTGATAATTTATTCTAAAAAGATTATTTCGAACAAGACTTTTGAATTTTAGCCTGAAAGTTTCCTAAGCTGTGGTTTCAAGTCCACAAAATCAACGAGAATTTTTTTATATCACGATTTTTTTAAGTAAATTTTCCAAAGTATACATATCAACAAAGAAAAAAAGAAACTAACTTTTTCATTCTGACCGCCCGCCGTAGCGATACACTTCCTAGCAAAAAGCAAAAAAATCGATCGAAAAACCATCAAAAGTATCAGAAAGCTTTCAACATTCGATAAAAAATATTGGAAAAGCCATCAAAATTCTTTTATTAACAACAAAAATTCACAGTAGTTGGGTCGAAAAACAATAAATACAAGTCCATTAGCAACGATTTAAATTTAACAAAGGTTTCATTTACAGTAAGGGCAAAAATTCACAAGTTTTAGAAGATTTTGGCGATGAATCAGATGTTCGAGCGCCTGAAAAAACTGAGATATTTTCTTTTTCTAAACGTTTTTCAAACCGAATGGGAGAACTTCTAACAAATCTTCTGGAGGCCGATTCGCTGAAAGATTCAGACGTCCCTTGGTGAGCCTGGCGAGATTCCGCCGAAGAGCCCTGGAATGACCACTTGAAGATTATTTTTATTCGTCATTCTCAAACCTCAGGCGTGTTTAAAGGACTCGTCCTGCAGAAAAGCTTCCTTCTCGCTGAAGACGCGTCTTTCATCTTGGAAGATTCCTAGGATTGACAAAAATTACAAAAAGAAGGATGAAAGGTAGTTTTCACACGTTTTCCCTTTTTCTGTTTGCAAATGTTCGAGATTTTTTAAAGTTTTCTCAAGGCTAATTGTATTTTGGAGACCTTCTTCGGCTTCGTGGGAAGAAACGGGGCTTTCAAAAAAAGTTTTGCGCTTTTTAGATGAGAACCTTTCTCGCTATCCTTTTAAAACCAGTATGATATAGTTCCTCTGTGAGCTCTGTAAAGACGAAGAAACATGTGTGACCAATAATAACATTATAATACTCCCGTTTCGGGTATTTTAAAAGACAAATTAATATATTATAGCTTCCAAAGTCATTTTTCTATCAATTTCTTCACGCTGACGACCTTTTTTTCTTTCATCGGGACAGCAGGAGGCGCAGATTCAACGAAAAAGTCTTCAGTCCTTCCAAATCTTTGCTGCCGCACGACAACAGCCGTGTCAGTCTTGCGGCGTTTTCGCGACTCCTAAATTGAAAACAGATCTATAAAACAAGCTTCATTCTTTTCAAAGACCGCAGTTTCAGGTGAAAGGGTTTCAGGGATCTCCTGAGTGGGTCCAGAGCTCGATTTGGGCATTGCCGTTTCATCGGAGTCGAAAAATTGGATGGAATCGGCCAAGGAGGCCAAACGAGCGGCGATCGGCTGTGAACTGAGGTCGATTTTTCGAGTTTCCACCGCAGTTTGCGACGATCCGATTTCCACGACCGTCGAGCCTAGGATTCTCAATCTATCCTCTAAGAATCGACTTGAACACTTTTCAATGAGCCTCAAACTGTCACTAATCGGAAACCTACCGAAAATCGGCTGTTCTTCCTGGATTTCCTCAACAGTATTAAGATTTTCGTTCTCTTTTTCCGCTTCATCATCATCTTCCATGGAAAAGACGCGAGTTCTACGAGTCGTTTCGACGAACAAATCTTTGACGACTTTTTGAACTCTTTGCGCTTGAGATTTGTTCAGGGTTCGTCGTTTTGGCGGCGTCGGAGAAGAAGAATCGTAGAGCCGGTCTCTGGATTCGTTTTCAGAATCATGTTCTGTAATTGCGGTCAAAAAAATGGATTCGTTTTCAGAATCATGTTTCTGTTCTGACAATAATTTACGAGAAAAATGGCTTATTTTGAACTTTTTCGATTTCTTTTCTGTAGAGTCAACCAATTTTAAAAAATATCGCATTTTTATTAGACCTGTTGTGAAATCGCTGTTACTTCCTCAAATTGAAAGACTTTTCCTCATATTTTCTGAGATTTGAAACAATCAATAGTTCATTCATCGCAGCTGGCTAAATAAGGCATATAAAAGGCGCCAAAAAGCAAAAAAAAAAAAATAGCGACTGTTCCTTCAAACAAAACTCATATAAAAATTGAACCAGAAAATATCAAATTTATTGTTTTTCTGTACCCCAAAACCTACCACTGGCAGACTTCGTCTCCTGTTCCAGACTCCCGTCCGAAAGCTCCCGAACAACGGCGCCTCGTTTCCTAGTCTGTGGAGTTTTGTTGTCGGCCTCTCTTCTCGAGTGAATCTCGCGCAGAGCTGGAGAATGTGGCTCAGCGAGGGGCTGGAAGAGGTCAGGCGAAGATTCGCGAATTTGTTCCGTCGGGGCGGATTCGTCGAAGTTTTGTTCGTCGAAGTTATGCTCGGCGATGAGGTTCAGGTCGAAATCTTCTTCGTTTTGATCCTCAGCTCTTTTTTTGGATGACGGGCGGTCGCTTCTCTGTAAGTTTTCTCTTCAGAAAAGGTTCTGGGCTAACTTTAAATGTCCAAAAATATTAAAAACTGAAGAAGCCTTTTTTAATGAGAAATTTTTGAGGAAAATATCCAATTTTGAAACATTTTATAGACTTTTCAAAATTTTGCAAAATATCTCAACTCTTTGAGTATGATACAGAGGCCGACGACGATCGGAATCATTGCTGCTGCTGAACGGAGATTCCTCCAAAACTTGCTCGGTGCACATTGTTCGGCAGTTCAATTTGATTCTTAATAACATCAAATCAACAAAATCCGCGATTAACAACAAACAAGTGTTTAGGGAAGCGCATATTTCCAACGTCATAGGCATAATGCCGCGGGATTCTGAAGAAAACTGGACAACTTTCGAAACCCGGCGGTTGGTAGTCTTTCGGAGTTCCTAGAAAAAAATTAGAATTGTCCGAAAATTTCAAGGAAAGTCATTTGATGTGAATTTTGTAATTTTCTCTACAAATTTGCTGAGAAACCCTTTTGAGGTCTAAATATCTTTCACAGGGAATTTCTAGGTAGAGTTCTTGTTCTTTCTGAAAGATATATTCAAAAACTATTTTTCTCTAAGACCTTTACAGATCAAAATATATGAAAAATTTAGGTTGTAAAATTGCTCTTGTGCGATTGAAACACTCAAGCGTCATTTAAAAAAACCTGAAGCAATACAGATTTTTCATTTTTTTAAAAACTACTATTTTTCTTGAAACTTTCTACTCAATATCGCTGTTTTTGACTAACCTGGCGAATAAGCCAGTCTGAAACTTGGCACGGCATCTAAAGGCAATGGCGATAGCGTAGTGAACAAATGATCCAAATGAGTTATGATGGAAAGAAATTGTTTTTTGAGGTTCGCTGGGCCTTCGTAGCCAATCTTTCCCAGTTCTTTCCTGTCGTTTTCAACGACTCTGAAACGTTTTCATTACACATTTTATCGGAAAAATATCTTTTTTCAACCCCTCCAAATCAGCGTGGGGCCGGCCTTCTTGGTCATAGTAAACTTTCCATGTAAAGGCCTCAATCGCGCTATCTTCGTCTTCGCCAGTTCCAACGATTAAAGCTAGATTCTAAAGATCAAAAATTAGAATTTAAAAAAATTAAATATTGTATACTCTCAAATATCTGTTTTCAATAGCCTCCTGAATTCCATGAAATTTTTTGAAAACTTTCGCTCCCATGCTAGTTGTTTGGTTCATCACATAGCTTTTCACTGTGTCTAAAAATCGTTTACTAGGAATTTTACACACAAATTAAGGACTTACCCGAAACTTTTAAAGGTTCGAAAGCTTTTTCGTTAAACAGTTTCCGACCACGAAGAATTGCACAACACGTTACATAAATACAGTTGGACAGGAAAATATTGGTCGACTCGGAGGAGCCTTCTATCAACGTTGAAACTTCACTGGAGCCCCAGAAGCTCTGAAAAAAAGTTTTTGAAAGCAAAAACTAGAATACAATCTTACTCCGCTATTTTGACTGAACAGATCGCTTTCATCCAATGTAGCCATCATCGTCATGCCGCTAAACAACAAAAAAACGTTCAAAAGTTTATAAATTACGATTAAAATAGTCTTTCGTAAAACCTCAATTTTTCTAGTACAATAATAAAGTGATAAATCATTTTAGAACACCAATGCCGTGTTCAAAGTAATTTCCGCGAAATGCAAAATACCCGTTAGAGAAAGGAAAATATCACTAAATTTTGGAGAGTCAGAGATCATTTTGCATTTCGCGGAAATTACTTTGAACACGACACAAGAAATAGAAAAGAAAAAAAAATTTTTTCGAAAAATCGATTGGCGAAATTGAAAATTGGCGCCAAAATCGAAGCCGCGTCGCAAAAGCTACGCGCAGAATTAGGTCTTGAAGCAAAGAGATCAAGCTGCAAATTACGAGTTCCTTTTTCATATTTTTTTCATCTTTTTTTAAATCAATTCTTCTGGTTATTTAAAAGTGTTTCCTTTGTGTATTTATTCAGGTAAGCTTTCTGGAATAAATTGATAAAAAATGTGGTGAGTCGATATTCGATCAAACTACATATTTTCAGGTGTGAGAAGAAAATGGTAGGTCGCGGATGACGTCACTTTGTTTACAGTTTCTAGAAACCGCGCGCGTCCGTATATAAAAGCGCGTTTTTTTTCTGATAATTCAACCTACAAAACTTCAAAATCGCTGAATCATCTATCGTTATGGCTCTCTCGCACTTCGGAGGACAACGTTCGCCTTTCGACTCTATCTACCGTGAAATGCGAGACCTCGAGCACTCAATGATCAATCCCTACTGGCACCGAGCCAATCACCTCAACTTCAACTCGGCCGCCGACGTTGGAGTGGTCAGTTTTTGATGGGTGGCCAATGAAAGATTGTTTTTTGAAGGTTGTCAACGACGAGAACAAGTATGGCCTGAACTTGGACGTTTCGCATTTCCGTCCTGAGGAACTCAAGGTTCATTTGGATGGTCGTACGGTGACTGTCGAGGGCTCTCACGAGAGCCACACTGAACACGGCACTACGAAGAGGTTTCTACAATATTTACCCGTAAGGAAAAAGTATTCAAAACTGGCGAAGTTCTGTTCAATTTTCAAGAGCTGTGTAATTAATGCCGTGTTTAAAATAATTTCCGCAGAATGCAAAATGATCTCTGACTTTCCAAAATTTAGTGATCTTTTCCTTTCTCTCACGGGTATTTAGCATTTCGCGGAATCACTTTGAATACAGCATAAAATCTTTGGAATGCCAGATTTCGAAAACAGCTCAAATTCAGAAATTGAATTTTTTTCTTACTAGAAAGTGTCATGTTGTGTTAAATTCATATTGAAACCTTTATTTTTCTTTTCTCTTCTTTTTTGAGGCAAGAACATTTTCAGAAGTCCTAAAAATATCTTTTCTATTCACTTGAAAATGGTCATTATTTTTCAGATCTTTCGTCCGGAGCTTCCTCCTTCCTGAAGATGTTGACATCGCCGCCGTCCACTCTTCTCTCACCAACGACGGTCATCTGGCCATCGAGGCCCCTAAAGCGGCCACTTCTCGCGGTCGATCCATTCCTATCGGTAGGGCCATCGAAAACGGCAAGCAGCAGCAGCAGCAGGCAAACACCAAGAAGAGCAAGGAAAAACTAAATTTATTTCTAAACTTTCAAAACGCATGAAATCTTGTAAATAAATGTATTATATTTATATTTCGGTCATTCCGAGTCGCCGTAAGCATTAATGATAATTGTGAGTTGGTCGTATTCGTTGCAAATTTTGAAGAGTTGCACGTTGAGCTTGCTTTTTTCGATTGGAAGCGAGGTCTTGCGAGAAACAGGTCCCACGCAATAAGCCATTCGAGCTTGGAACGGTCCTCTGAAAAATAGTTTTTTGTGAGTTCGAACTTTTGGAAAGCTTACTCGACACGCTTTTTCAACTCGTCCAAGAATAGGGCGATAACGTGGGCGAGGGTTCTTGTCGATGGAAATTCGCCAGAGTATGAAGATTGAGCTCTTGAATTGTATGATTGGATGAAAAAAAAATATTTTATAAAGTATTATTTAATAGTTGAAGTCCTTTTTAAAAAAAATATCATTATTTCAAATCTTGAAGGGTGAAAAGCTTTTTTTCCGGTCAGCTTTTCGAGGGATTTGAAGAGCATTTTCCCGTTTAGAACGGCAAGCCTTGTTAAAATTCAACTTGCTCTCTACAAGTCCAACCTGATTCGTTCCGTGTTATGCTTGACGGATGCATCAGCTCCTGGGCACATTCTAAAAACAGTATTTTGAGAATTAATCTATTTTTCCTGCGAAACTAACAAAACTGGCCGAGTATAATGGAGCAAGACGACGCGAACAGCGATCATGTAGATGCACGATGGACATTTTTCTGACTATTTTGGGCCTTTTTATTTTATTTCATTTTTTTAAGGCTACTCTGATAACTCAAAAAACCAAGACTTTTTCAGGGAAGACGCTCCATTTTTTTCAAATAATTGACTACTTCAACATTTTTTTCCTCATTTTTAAAAAAAACAATTTTTCTAAGAAGAAAACCTAAAATAAAGTATATTATTTTAAGAGTTTAAAGTCGCAGAGATTTCGCAATCGTTTTAGACTTTCTAGAGTTTATATAACGAGTCTATTTCAAACCTCCGACGTTTTATTCGAACTTGTACTACTTTTAAGAGACTTTTTGGAGCAGACTTTCTTTCTTGTTTTTCCGATCGAGTTCTGAAAAACTTTTCACTTCTTCTTATTTTTTTAAAATGAATCAAACCCACCTCAGGAGTCTTTTTATTCGGCATTGTCGCGTTCGGTGGCTTTTTGGTTTCATCTTTTGCGAGGGAGTCTAAATTTATTTGAAAATAGGTAGAAAATGTCTGAGATTATCAAAGACTCAAAGTTTAATCTGGATTTGTAATTTGAAATGAAATAACACTGAAAACGACCTTTTGCCTCTTAAATTTCATAAAATCAGTCTATGTGATGAGACTAGAAAATTTTTGTAAACAAATGTTGAAAATAACCCGTGAAATTATTGTTTGTATCAATCGAGATGATGTATTCAACGTCTGAGGTGCCTAAAAATTATAATTTGAACCAAAATAATCATCTTACATTCTTACCGTTGCCCTTTTTGGTGTAATTCAATTCACAACTACTGAAGGCGAGGTAGCCTTTATTGACAAGTGAGGATAAAAGTGGTGGCAAAACTGTCGTCGATTTATCACGACTTATATCACTGAAATAAATTCCTAACGTAGCCGAAAAAAATCTGAATAAAATAAAGACTTTAGCACTGATTTTGGACATTCGCAGAGTGCATAGATCTCTGGCTGGCTTTGCATTGCAATCGACGAATAGCCAAACAGGTTGAGAAATGGCGAACGTTCAGCGTGAGGTCATTTAATCTTTTTGAGAAAATAGGCTCCTAAAGTTTAATTCGAAAAATTTGGAAACTCAAAATTGACTCGTTCTGCGCATTCCTGGAATGCGAAATCTGCCTGTTTCCCAAAGTTACTCTAAACGAACAACGCGTCAATTTTGAAATTGGCAAAAATAATTTGAACAAGGCTTGAGAGCTCTCTCTAGAGATTAATTGAAGTTCGATGAAGAAAAATAAGTAAAAGTTTATCAAACGGCGCATCGTCTCGAGACTCATGTTGTTTGCCTGCGCTGCGCCGATTGCCGCGTTCAAAGCGCGCGCTGCAAACCAGTTTTTCTTGTTCATGCCGTGTTCAAAGTAATTTCCGCGAAATGCGAAATTGTCTCTGACCCTCCAAAATTTAGTTATCTTTCTCTTTCTCTGACGGCTATTTTGAATTTCGCGGAATCACTTTGAACACGGCATAATTTCGGCAATTTCAAAATTGACACTTTATCCGTTTATGCCGTGTTCAAAGTAATTTTGGCGATTTCAAAATTGACGCGTTATTCGTTCAAAATTATTTCGGGAAATAGTCAAAATTTTCGCCTAAATATTATTTTCAAAGTTTTTTTTCAGAATTCCAAAAGTTCGCGCGTAAAAGTTGCAGTAAAAATGCATGTTTAGAGTATATACTATACGTATATCGTTCTAGGATCCATCATCGTTTCTGCGCCCTCCTGGAATTCCAGTTTGCCTATTTCCGGAAATCATGAAGAACGCGTCAATTTTTAAATCGTCTTTCATTTTTTTCCTGCGTTTTAAAAAAAATATGAAAACGAATGCCGTGCACAAATTAATTTCCGTGAAATGCAAAATTAGCTCTGCTCCATCTTTCTCTTTCTCGGACGACTATTTTGAAATTTGCAAAATCGCTTTAAATACGGCAGAAAGTTTTTGGGATGCCTATATTGTCAATTAAACTCAAAATTTTCTCTTTTTCGGAAATTTTTTTTCTTTGGTCTTTGTTTTGTTTCCTTCTGGAATTTTTTAAATGTTCTTGTTAAAATGTTTTAAATTTGGATTTGACTCGATGTTGTTTTTTTTTTCATATTATTGTTATATCGTTTATCAGCGCGTTGAATTTATATTTCTAGTTTTTTGAAGTGAAAGAGAAGAGCCATGAGGATCCACACGATGCGATTAGTAGGAAACTTAAAACATCGAGTCCCATATAGTATTCAAGACTTTTCATATGAGATTGATAATTGGGAAATCGAGGTTTTTGAAAATGTTAAAATTGATAATAGTAAACCTTTTTCTCAGAGTCATTCCACCTTTACAGCTTTAAGAGCTGTTATGAGCCTGACAATCGATTTGCCGGCCCGTCTGTTCAAATTCGACTCAACAGGTTTTTCACTCTTAGTAAGTTTCTTCTTTTTTTGTAACATTATATTCTTCAAAGACCTACCTAGCATGCTGAAGAGGATAATTAGATTCAAATATAATTTTTAAAAAAATGTTTTTATCTTGGGAAATCTAACTTTCATTTTGCTTTCTATCTTTAAATATTTCCATGTTATAAATCTTTTTTTTTCAGTTTCTTCAAAAGGAACAGTTCTCCTGCGTTCGGAAACGTCCAGCCGGTGTGTTTCGAGAACAATATTGCTGGAATCCGGATTCATGGGGAATTTTTTTCATTCGCCGAAATTCAACAGGAGGAATTGAAGCCACTGTACATTTTTTTCCTGCACTTTTTGATTTTTTTCCTGATTTTTCCAGCACTCATACTCTCGAGTTAGAGAGCAACGACCTCCTGAAAACGGTTGGAAGTCTGCTCCGAGTTATCAGATGCGAAGATTGTCTGAGAAAGTAAGTTAGAAAAAAGGGTCTTCTTATAAAAAGTTTTTCCGAGACAAGATGGAAAACTTTTTTTCCTGATTATTTTGAGCCCCTCGCAGTTTTTTTTATCCGCTTTTGAATAAAAATTTATCATTATTTATCTTATGTTTTCTCATTTTTATAGTATATCCAAGTAGGTTTGTCTATAATGATTTTTTTATCAATTTTTTGAGAGTTTCTTTTTCGTTAGTTTTTTTTAGATGTGGCATGAGTTCATTTAATTCTTAAATAAGCTTCAAATCATAATTTTCAGGGTTTGTGAACTTTGCTCGCGATCTGACGCAGTTGACTACGAGTCATGGCGTTCTCTTGTGAAATTGGGAGCTTGGTTTAATCACGGAAAAGGCCCGAAATTCTTCATCAGCTTTTTTACATTGCATGGAACCGGTGGCCCTGATGGAGGCTTCGCTCGGGCGGAAGATGTGAATTTTTGGAAAGTATGAAGAAAAACTTTTTTTTTTGAAGATTGACTTGGAGGATGACGAGATGAAGGCTCAAAAAGCTTTGCAAGCAATTAATCGGCTTTTGAATGCTGAAAGAAAGCAGCGGGAAGCGGAGGTTCGCTATGAAAAAATTAATTTGTATCGCAAGAAGGCCTCTAAGAACTCAAAGTTGAAAGGATGGTTTTCAGGAACGTAAATTGGTCAAAAAGCGTGAGGATGTGAAGGTGGACAGTGAGCCGATAAATTCCAAAAAAGAGAATTTGCCGCAAAAAAGTTCTACAGAACAGAAGAGGTCGCAGAACCATGCGGAATCGCGAAAACATGTGAAATACAAAACATTGGATGAAAATAATGAAACTGAGCATTTCAGGAGCGAAAGGTCGAGAGAAAAAACGATCACTACAAGGCAGAAGCGGAAAAAAGGAACGAGCAGGTTCGTTTTTCAGCTTTTGAAAACGCCATTTTGGGCGCCAAAGATGAAGCTAACAACTACAAATTTCAGGAGCAAAACGTCATCAAGGCGCCTGAAAAGCAAAAAATCGTGAGTTTGCGTGAGGCACTTGACACGGAAAGGGCTCAAAATTCTGAAGATCCTCCAAAAAAGGTTGAGAGAAAAAAGTTTACAATTTTGAATAACGGATTATAGAAGCAAAACGACTCTCAGCAGGTCAAACCAGTCGGAGAAATGTCGAAAGAACACGAGAAAAATGTCTCTTTTGGTTTTCATGAAACTGTTGGCCCAAATGAAGGAAATCAGGACCAAGTCCGGGCGAAAAATGTAATATTCATTGAAAAAATGATTCAAAAAAAAGAGGTTTTTTTCTGAAGGTTGATTTGGATGACGACGTGATGAAGGCTCAACGAGCCCTTCAAAACGTTCAGCGCGCTTTGGAGGCTGAAAGGAAGCAGCGGGAAAAGGAGGTTTGCTATGAAAAAATATTATTTTAAGAAAGGCTCTGCGCCTTTAAGAACTAAGGATCGAAATTATGCTTTTCAGGAGGATAAATTGACCAAAAAGCGCGATTCGGAGGTTGTGAAGAGTGGCAGCGAGCCGGAAAAGTCGAAAAAAGAGAACTTGTCGCGAAAAAAATCTACAGAACAGGAGGGGTCGCAGAATCATGGGGATTCGCGGAAACAGGTAAATCGAACGGAATTGACCTAAGCCAAAAAAAAAGAGCACGCAGAAAACGACATTTTCAAATTTAAAGCCAACAATTACAAATTTCAGGAGGAAAACGTCATCAAGGCGCATGAAAAGCAGAAAATTGACACGGAAAAGACTCAAAATCGTGAAGATCCTTCGAAAAAGGTTCCGAAAAAAAGTCTAATTTTTCGAATATTTGATGGTTTTAGGGTCAAAACGACTCTGTGCAGGTCGTGGCGGAAGAACACGAGCAAGATGCGTCGGAGGTTTCTTCCATTTTCATTCAAAAACCTTGAATATTTCAGGACGATGCTCCGGAGGACGAGATCATGGCCTCGAGCGATTCTGAGGAATCGGAAAAGTCTGATGAATCGGATGGCGACGATTATCAGGGAAAAGTGGCTATCCATAAAGTGACTGAAATTTTTTTTCCAGAAATCTAAAATTTTTCAGCTATTGGGAGCGGAAAAAATGGTCCTGAGAAATAGAAATAAGGCTCCCAGTCCGAAACGGAGGAAATTGGAGGCTGGAGTCGAGGAGAAAGAAAACTCGGAGAATATTGAAGAAGTTTCCGAGCTTCACAAGGTTATCAACATAAATTATCTAGACTACTTTAGTGACCCCTATTTTCGCAAAGGTTCTATCTTTTATCCTTGGAATTTCTACAGAAAGAAAACTGTGATGAACAGTGGAACTTACTATTTTCAAAGCTGAAAACCATTTTTGAAATTATAGTAATGTTCTGTAGACCCTTCGTCAATTTATTATCTAATAAGAAAGACTCAAATTCAATATTCTTGTTCAGGAAGCTAGAGATAAGGACATTTTTGAAAAAACGATTGATGTCTCGGATTTTGACCCCGAAGAACTGAATATTTCCCTCAGCGACAGGAAAGTGTCTATCGAAGCTGAACATGTGACCGAAAAAGAGCAGGAAGCTCTTAGCAGGTAATTTGAGCAGAACATGTGCGCTCTATGGCGAACGCGCTATTTTCTCATCGTTCCGAGACCTTTTCTTGACATTCCATTTAAAAAATCACCTAGGCTACTGTAAAAACCTCTCCTTTCACGCGCTATTTTGCTAATCGTTCCGAGACCTTTTCTTGACATTCTACTTGAAAAATCACTCAGGTTACTATGAAAACCTCTTCTTTCACGCGGTATTTCTCATCGTTTCGAGACCTTTTCTTAAAATCTGCTTAAAAATCACCTAGACTACTGTAAGAACCTCTCCTTTCATGCGCTGTTTTCTCATCTTTCCGAGACCTTTTCTTGACATTCC
The DNA here is from genome assembly GCA_904845305.1 of Caenorhabditis auriculariae. Taxonomy (NCBI): domain Eukaryota; kingdom Metazoa; phylum Nematoda; class Chromadorea; order Rhabditida; family Rhabditidae; genus Caenorhabditis; species Caenorhabditis auriculariae. The sequence goes on from CAJGYM010000029.1 coordinate 872,800, forward strand.
ATTTAAAAAATCACTCAGGTTACTGTAAAAACCTCTTCCTTCACGCGGTATTTCTCATCGTTCCGAGATTTTTGAAATTCTGCTTAAAAATCACCTAGGCTACTGTAAAAACCTCTCCTTTCACGCGCTATTTCGCTAATCGTTCCGAGACCTTTTCTTAAAATTCTGCTTAAAAATCACCTAGGCTACTGTGAAAACCTCTCCTTTCACGCGCTATTTTCTCATCGTTCCGAGACCTTTTCTCGAAATTCTACTTATCTTTGGGAGAAACGTGTAGTTACTTTGATATGGTCTGCACGGAGCCTAAGTTCAAGGCTAATTTGTAACTCAAAGGGGCCTGGTCTGTCTGCGCTCTCCACCGACCAGGCACTGTTTCTCTTTCAAAAGCGTGCCAGGACCTTTTTTCAAATCATTTTCGAATTCATCACGCCTACTCAGTGATATTTTTCGCATTTCAGATCGTTCCGCTTCAGTTTCGATGTGCCAAACGGTTTTGACATCTCCGGATTAAAATCGACGATTACCCCAGAAAGGGTCCTTGTTTTCGAGGCTCCTAAAGCGTCCCAGAACTTCACCAAAATCATTCCTCTCATCGTTAAGCGTCAGGAAGCTAATGATGGAAAATAATTTTTTCTTTGTTATCCTTTAGGAAAAATTTCCAATTCTCTTGCTTTTACTCGTCATTTTGCTCATTTTATATAGAATATTTGTTAGTTTTCTACAAATCCTTGTGTTGGAATCAAATCTTACGGTTTATTTTTCTAGTACACACCCAAAACTGCTCAAGGAACTTTTTTCTTCCTATCAACACAAATTTAACGCACTCTCAATATTTATGAATTCATTGTCTCCCAGAAAAATTTATCCATCACAGTAGTTTTTGAAATTTTTGTACATTTGTTACTTCTTCACCTCCAATACTCACCATTGAACTTGTCATTTTTAGAAAATGGTTCATTTACTTCTGGCTTGGCTAAAATATAGACGAGTGAGGAATTAATTTTCCCTTTTCCGTATGTAGATTTTTGGCCCCCGGGTTTTTCCTATTTTTTTTGAATTTTCTCCTCTTTTTGGGCATGTAGAGCTCATAACTAAGGATATAAGTGATAAGTCGAATTCCTTCAAAAAAAAAGTCCAGGTGTCAAAATAGGCTCTAGCAAAAAATTAATATTTAAAAAAATTTTTGTCATATTTCCCAAGCAAAAAAAAATGAACTATATTTTAGATTACTTAAAAAATGAATCTCAGATTTTTCCAGAATATTTATCACTCATCACTTTGTTACACTGCATTTTCTTCGGAAAATCTCACCTTTTCACCAATTTGTATGTATAAAGTTGTTTCGAAATCGTTTTTATTGATTTATTCGAAACTATCTCGAAAAAAAAGTATCGTTTCGACGTCAACTTCTCCTCATTTTTATGGTTGCTTCGAAAAGCAAGCGGCCAGATTGACTTTAGCCTTCTTTCATGTGGAACGATGGCTATGTTGCTGTGGGTTTCACTTTTTATTTTTTTACGAAAATGTAGAATTTATTAATATAAATGTGATTCAGAAGCAATTTTTTTGATTTTTTTCAAGTGTTGAAAAGTCAATTTTGAAATTTTTTGTTAAAATTATATCCGCAATCTGCTTGAAAAACTTCAAGATTTTTGAGAAATTCAAATCCATTTTTTTAGCGGTGAAATTATCAAAATGATCCGTTTCTAAATTAGAATCGTTCTTTGAAAAGACGTGTAATTTAGTTCCTGACACTTTTCAAAAACATTTTTTTGAATCTGAATCCAAGAAGCAGTTTTTCTTTTTGTAATAGAAAAAAAGGTGTTGCAAAAAGTATATTTTTCATTGTGAAAAAGAGAATTTTTCTGCAGCATCTAGTAAAAAAATTCAATAAATAAGGAATTTTTTTCCCCTGAAGAGTCTTGTGAATAAAGTTTAAGGAAAGACATCAGTTGATTTTGGTATTTTTTTGAGAAATTAGGTCTCCTGAGAATTTTTTAAAACAAACGAGAAAAAACGAGAAAACTTATTGAAGTACCAGAAGAAGATTCTGAAGTTTTGAGCCTGTGTAACTTTTTTTTTCCATAAAAAGGGCTCAATTTCCTAAGATGGGGCATTTTAACGGATTTTGAGAGTTTTTGTGACTTTGAAGTTTTTTTTCTTAAAAGATAGGGAGCTGTGAAAGATGACTGGTCAGTTTTTTTGGAAATACCCGACCGCCAAGTAAAATAACGTTCCTTGTAGGCAGAAAAAAAAAAAGTATTTGCAGGTCTCAATATTTCTTGGTACAGTATCCATTATCATCACGATTTTCGTCATTCTGTTCAACTTCCGTCTTTGTCACATCATCAGCGACACAAGAAACTCCCAAACGCTCTCGAATACGAGGAAAATCTTGTCCCGAGGCCGCAGCGCCGTCAGCAACGGAATGGTTCGTTTGGGTTCATCGAAAATGTGAATAATTTCGGAAAAAAAGCTTTTGCACTTTCAAGTTTGGGAGGAATAAATAAACTGTTCTTGTAGGAATGTCGAACAATAAAAAAATCTAGAAGTTGATGAATTTTTTTGAGCTTTTTTTCTTGCGTTTAAGTGTCCCTTTAGCGACTGAGCCTTTAATCAGCTGTTTCATTTTGATTTTTCAATTTTTACTAGTTCTTTGGCTTTTTTGTTGGTTATAAGCTTGCTCTAGCGAACCGAGTCTTTTATCAGCTGAAATTTCCATTTTATGGAAATTTCGAGAAGCGGATAGCTAAACAAGGACTTTTGGGAGTCGTTGAGCTGAAGGAAGTTTCATTGTAAAACGAAAAAATATTTATCTCATTGAAAATTCAAATTTTAGAGTGCCATAGTTGCTTGTAGATGAACGAGAAGTTGAAAATTTCCAAGTGAGACACTGAAAATACAGTTTTGTAAAGTTTGAGCCAAAAAAACTCACAATCAGAAGAATAAAAGTGAGGAATCGAATGGAAGTTGGTGCGGAGATTGTACTGAAAAATTTTAAAAAAAAGTGATTTTTTTCTAAACTTAGGCTTTCTGGAGAAACTTATATGGGAATTGAGCTCAAAAACGATTTGTGGAACTACTGGAGTGATCATTTTCATATGCTACTTAAGGGACTACTTCAATGAAAAAACCAACCGGTAAAGCTTGCTGATGAATGAACGGGAGTCTAGGTAAACCAGGTAAATTGCTAAAATTCGATCGTCGTCCATTTTTGGTCACAAAAAGTGAAGGAATGACCATTTTTCTCCTAGGAAAGTTGGACAAATTGGTGTTTCTGACTGGAAAAATAGAGGAACCGGTTCAATTGCTTCGATCTGTGTTGTGAAAAACACATTTTTTTCATTCATAGTTTATTTTTTTACAAATTTACAAGTTTTTGAAGATCAAACAATAAATTAATGAATAATTGCCTATTTATTTCTTCTCGGCGTTCTCCTTTGGCTTGGCAGTGATAGCCTCGTTAGATGCGCGGGTGATTGGAATGGCTCGACCGCGGGTAGTGGCCACCTTAGGGGCCTCGATCGCCAGGTGACCCTCGTTGGTCAGATTCGAGCTGACGGCGGCGACGTCGACGTCTTCTGGCAGGAGGAAGCTGCGGACGAAGGATCTGGAATCATCTTATTGGAAATTCATGCTTTCATCATTTTCTAGGCGGAATGAAATAAGCATTTTTTCTTCCATTTTCGCTGTTTCTTCCAAATAACCAACCTCTGAGTGCTTCCATGCTCAGTGCGGGACTCGTGTTTGCCCTCGACAGTCAATTTTCGGCCGTCCAAGTGAACTTGCAGCTCTTCTGGGCGGAAGTGGGAGACGTCCAGCTTCAGGCCGTACTTGTCGGCGTCGTTGGTCACCTACAAATTGTCTGGGTTTATATTTGCGTGAAAACTAGAGGCTAGGATAACTAGGCGTAATTTTTGAGCTATTTCTGATTTTGTGATTGGAAAAGGCATAAGAGATCTATGAGAAAAGTTATGGGCCCTGAAAGTTGCTATAAAGAGAATGTGAATGTGAAAGGTTTGAAAAAAAAATTTTTTTTCCTAAAAAAGATACATGTTTTCGTGATCATCAGGGCCAGATCTATCAACTTTCAAAATATAATTTATTTCTCTTTTTTTTATAGATCTCCTATGCAGTTTTCGAACCCAGTTGAAAAACTGTAGTCAGTAAATGTAAAAACGGACCTGTCCGACGTCAGCAGCGGAGTTAAAGTCGAGGAAGTTGGCGGCGTGCCAGTGCGGATGGGCCATGGCTCGTTCGATGTCGCGCATCTCGCGGTAGAAGGAGTCGAGAGGAGAACGGCGACCTCCGAACAGCAGAAGAGACATTGTAGCAGTAGATTGGGAAGATTCAGAAGATTTGAGCTTGAGATTCACCAGAAACAGCGAGTTTTTATACCCGCCAGTTGATCTTCGCGAAAATTCTGGACGCAGCGCGAAAGTGAGAGAGTGTGCCTGCGTTGAGAGAGTGCTAGACAGCGAGAGGAGAGAGTGATCCTTCGTTGAGAGGGCGCCAGACGGCTACAGAAGAGAGGTGGAGCTTTGGCTAACATTCTAGAATCTTCTAGTAAGGTAGAGCAGTTTCCAGGCGATTTTTGAAATAGATTCTTCCAAAATTGTCTTGTTAGAGGGGCACGAGAGAGTGTGCGCTTTTAGGAGGGTTTTCCGTGAAGTTACAACTTTTTTTTTTTTGAGATTCTGGAGATAATTTGGGAAATTGTTTCATTTTTCAGCTTTCCCCTGTCGAAATCGCCGTTATAGCGGGCGAAGTCGGCATGACCGTGGAGCAGATTCGACAAGAATACGTCAAAGAAAAAGCGCCACACAAGGAAATACTCGAGTAAAGCAAAGGAAACGAAAAAAATTGTCTTGCTATTCACTTTCCAGGACCATCTTTGGCAGCGTTAACCATCCGCTTTTGGCAACATTAATGAGTAATTCGAAATTTATGGAAAATGGATATGCACACGAGAAAATGTTCCTTGGTATGCAGCCCATCTTTGAGCATGTGAGTGGTCATTTTAGGGTTTCTTGCGGTGCAGAAAGCGAGGTTTTTGATTTAAAAAAAATCAGTCTTGCAATAAGTTCTCTGTAAAGAATAGTTTTTTGAAAATTTTTCTACTTTTTAGACCTCTAGGGACCACTCGAAAATCTTCTACATCTTTTGAGAGAGACCATTTTTTGATTGATATTATGTTCATATTGAAAAAAGTCTCAGAAGGCGGTGGAGTTGTCACTTGAGGGGTCATTTTGAAAGGTTCTGAATTTATAGTGATTTTTTACTTTAACAACGAAAGCAGGATTCCCCAGGAAATGGGAAACTTAACCCTCAAGTGGCCTCTTCAATTTTTCGAGAGGTATAAGTTCAAACGGCTTGGGAAGCCCTCAGAAAGTCGCTGGTCATCGAAAAAGGGTCCTGACGCGATAAGAAAAGAGAGAGTGCCTGGTTAATGGAGAGCGCAGACCCAAGTTAGCCATGACGTCATTCGAAAGCGCTCTGTGGGTGGCTCGCTCTCTGATTGGTTTATCGCGCTATTGGGGGCGGGGCTTGAGCGACGACTTGACATCCAAAATCTAAACAGACTCCTTCAACAATACCAAGAGCTCGAACTAAAAATTTCCGAAAATGCCCTTTCCCTTCTCGAAACAGTTGAATAATCTCATTTCCCAGTCGATACCACCGGACGTATATGCGAACTACGCGGAAGAGGCGACGGGCCGCGAACCGACCGAAGAAGCGGCTCTTCTACCCGTCCTGGACTTGGAAAGGTCGCAGACGAGAAGTGCCAAGAAAGCCCGACACAAGCCGAGTCTCGTCCGGCGGATCGCCTCTCGTCTCAGAAGCGCTCCCAGCTCGGAGCGCTGATTTCATCGTCAAGTGTAAATAAATACAGAGTTTATAATCGCTTTGTCCCTTTTTTGAATCTCCTGACGTCAGCGCAGATCTGGTCCTAGTTTCTTTAGTATTTCTCGAGAACGAGCCGAATTATTAGAGGCTTCTGATGGCCTCAATTGCCTCTCGTTTATTATTTTTTAGACTTGAATGACACTTTTTTTCAAACCTATCTTGTACATGTTATCTTGTATCTAAAGGCCACAGGGTACCGGAAAAATCCAGATTGTACAGGAAATGCCCCAAAACTTTTTTTTGAGGAGTATCTCGTTTTGCTTGTTGTTGGATTCATCGAAAATTTTTTTGAGAATGGACGAAAATCAATTTTTTTTGACAATAGCCACTGAAAAATTCATCTTAATTTTAAACTTTTTTGTCGGACGAGACTACAAAATGTGAATTTAGCACTGTGAAAAAAAAAAATGAAGAATATTTTTACAACAATCCTTTGCTGGAATCGTACGTGGGCAACCCCTCAAAAAAACGCCTCCCGGTACTACCCTTTTTTTGAGCAGACTCCCGAAACCCCACTCCCGCCCAGTTTCGCAAAGCGATGAAAATTAATAATTTCAAGAAAAAAATTTTTTTCCCGTCATCTACGTATTTTTATTTCATAAACGAATTTTTTTAAAAAAATTTGGACAAAAATTGTCATTGGCACCTTTAATATTTCCGGATCCCCCTCCATGCTATTCGGCGCGTTCCGAAACTGGATCTCTGTTATTTTCAGAAAGTTTCGAAAAAGTTTCTTTTTTTGATTTTGATGAAACTTCATCCAGTGTGATAGCCCATTATCAGAATTTCGGGCACAGTTTTTTGAGTCATTCCCTCTTACTGTAGCCGGTAGGCTGCGTATAAAAAGAATTGAAGATTTTTTTAAAACGACAAGTGATATATCAATCGTTAGGTAATCTAATTTAGAAAATTTTACAGTACATATCATCTTGGGTTTTTTTGTAGAAATTTTTTTGAAACTTTGAAAACTTTATTCAGTCTTCAGAGAAGGTACTCTGCTGAATCATGGAATATTTGAAGAGTTGTTTGTCGGTTTGCGAAACTGTCGTTGATCAAACGTAGACGGCGCGTAGAGCATCTCGCCTCTCTTGTGCTAGTAGTAGACGATTTTCGAGCTTTTCTGACGATCACTGCTTCTCCATGTAGGAACAGTAGAAATGAGATAATAATACTGTATTTTTTGTGTTTGGAAAGTCGGTTTTTCGGTCACCTTGGTCGTTGGCATAGTAGTATAGTTATTAATGTCATGGCTGGGATTTTTGCTCGGCTCTTGCTTTTGAATGATAACGCGCATGGAAAAAAGTTTTGACGCACAAAAAAACCGTCACGTGTAAATTAACCCGTGAAGAAACGTCGGTCGAAGTCATTCCACCGACGAGATGAGGACCATCTTCCTTCTCCTTTTCTTTGTCGCGACTTCGACGGCCTCCGAATTTGTAAGTTCTGATTCCGATGTGCTCGCAGTACGGATAGTCTTTGCAGATTTTCAAATGGGAAAACTACAAACCGGTCAAAATGACAAGGAAACTGCCCGATAAAAGCTCGGAAGAACGCAAGTGGGAGCCGATTCGCTACAGAGTGCTCTACGATGATTCTGTTTTCGACGAGTAAGCTCTTCTTTCATATGAAATACTTCGCTAGAATCAGCTCTTGATCAATTCGTCTTCTGCAAATAATTTTCATTCAAATAACGCTTCATTGTTCAGTTTTTCGCACGGAAATGGTTTCTCGAATAGGGCTTATAATAATAATCGACTAGCAGGTCCCTGGAGAGGCTCCTAGTTGAAATCTCATACAGGGCTTGCTTCTTTAATGGTCCGACACTCTCTTCACTTTGAAACTCTGGTTGTCCATCTGATTTGCCCAGCGCGGACCACACGCCCTTTTACACATTACCTAACACGGGAAGTGCGAAAGGTCGAGATATTGGAATTTAATGAAACTTGGTATATAGGTACTTCCGAACACCCTGCATCCAAAGCAGTTGAAAAAAAGTGCGCCTTTTTGGTTTTAGTCGAGTTAGGGCGCCTCAAAGTTTGCACGCAAAAATCACATTGGAAGGGACGAGGGAATGTCTTACGGCGGCTAACTCTAGCTGCCAGCAGGCGGCGTGGTGTAGTGGCTAGAGGCCTTGCGCTGTTAAACCTATGATGCAGGTTCGGTCCTTTTTTTCGGTGAAATTTTTTGCTAATTTTTTTATTTGAAAAAAATGAGGAAGTTTTTGATGATGGAGTGAAAGAACAGCTCAAAATTTTTGAAATTCACCATTTTATGCCCATCTGAGAAAGAATTTCGACAAAAAAATTTTTTTGCTCCATTTTTTTCCTTGCCTAACCATAAGGCTTATGGTCGACCCATTCCTTCAAAAAAATTTCTGATAAACCAATAGAATCAAAGTGTTATGATATTTATTCTTCTTTCCTTCCTTTATGACGTTATGTGCGTAAAAATGTGTATCAAAGTCCAGCTTCACTTTATTTTCACAATCGAGATGATATGGCGATGCTGCAGGGAAGGAAAAAAAAAGACAAGGAAAAGGGCTAACTAACCGCCATCTTTGAAGAAAAAAATCGTTTGATGAATAAGAATAGAAGCATAGAACTACAATAAGTTGTTATTTATATCACAAACCTATGAACTCTCGCAAGAATAATCTCGACGCCCAAATTTCCTGCACAGAGCAGGACAAAAGAAACTAAAACATTTTTTGTTGAAAGTCTTTCTCAAAACGACATAAAATAGTGAATTTTAACACTTTGAACAGTGTCTTTCGTTCCATCTTCAAAAATTCATCAATTTTTTCGAAAAACTTCATGGCAAAAAAAAACTTCACCAAAAAGGGTCCGAACCTGCATCATAGGTTTCACAGCGCAAGGCCTCTAGCCACCACACCACGCCGCCTGCTGGCAGCTAGAGTTAGCCGCCGCAACACATTCCCTCCTCCCTTCCAATGCATTTTTGGCGTGCAAACTTTGAGGCGCCCTAACTCGACTAAAACCAAAAAGGCGCACTTTTTTTCAACTGCTTTGGATTCAGGGTGTTCGGAAGTACCTATATACCAAGTTTCATTAAGTTCCAATACTTCGACCTTTCGCACTTCCCGTGTTAGTCTGTTCAGATTTTAAATGTCAAGTCATCGTTCAAACCCCGCTTCTTTTGCCTAGATCGAACCAATCAGAGAGCGAGTCTTCCACACAGCGTTTTTGGAGGTGGAGCTAGCTGCTTTACATTCAAAATCTGAAAGGACTGTATGCGTCCCTGTCTCTCGCTTCAATTGCGACTTATGTAGTGGCTGCGAATGCAACGTGGTCCCTAAAGGGGAACCTTTGAAGGCACTTTATGGGTGCCCATTAGGGGTCGCTTTGAAGTTCCTAAGTACAGTACTCATAGTACTGGTACGAAAATGGAAGGATAATCAAAACCCCTGTAGGGGCTTCTTTTGCAAACTTACTTACTTTAGAGCCACAGAGCTCTGTTGGGAGCGAATTTTGCTGCTTAACATTTAAAGTCAGAACAAAATATATGCGTTCCTGTCTCTCGCTGCAATGTATTTGGTGGCCCCTAGAGTGGAACCTTCAAGGGTCCCTATGGTTGCCCCTCCCGCGACCGCTCTGGTGCTCCTAATTACAATACTCTTAGTAATACGAGAAAGGAAAAATCGCTGTTGTTATTGGAAAACTGCTGTAACTGGTTGCCCCTAATTTTACTTGCAGCATTCCGGTTTCTCAGACGAAACTTCTGCAGAAAAATTTTAAAAGGGCGTTAAAATTTTTCGACGTCAAAGTACAGCGTGAAGAAGAGTTTTCCATTTACAAATCGTAGGAAAAAAATTTCGATTCAATATGGAACAAAGATTCAGACTCAATGTAAACACTAGTAAGTACGAAAACATGTGTGATGAGCAGATTTTGAGCAGCAAGTATGATTTTTTCGAGGTGAGCCTTTTTTTTCCCAATTTTTTTTGTTAACTATTGTTTTGAGTGTGCCGAGGGGACTGAAGAGAAAGGTTGCGATGACGAGGGTCACGAAACCTTGAAGGTGATGTTTAAAACGCTTGGGTCCCGTAGAAAACGTGTTTTGTGTTATGATTACCATTTTTGGAACGTTTATTTACGTTTCAAACGGTTGCACACAATAGTATTCATTTTAGGTGACAAATCCTTTTTTCCATGCGCACTTTTGTTTCAGCTTTAAATCAAAATTTATAGCTGTTTCATGGCAAGCTTAGGACGCTAAGGGAGCGTGGCCTGTCCGTGCTCTCCACGACTATCTCGTACATTATCGTGTCAGGACCCTTATTTCAATGGCTAAAGTCAGCTGTGAATCAGCTTCAAACCGGCTATAATTTCAAGTTCCAACCGATTTTCTGTTTGATCGGTTGATCAATTTTCAGAGAAAATTGATCGGTTGATCAATTTTCAGAGAAAACTTAAATCCGAACCATTCAACTTTCGACAGGGCACTGAATGAAATCCCCCTTTTCAGGACGTCGACTATGTTTGGTTCGTGAAAGTAGAAGATAATAACCAACGAATCGCGGGTGCCGGCGCCTGTAATTACGTTCCTGGCACTAAGTTGGCTTTTTTCATTCATTTGGGGATTATTTCGGAGTGCTGTGAACCATCTTTTGCGAAATGAGACGCGTTCCGTTTTTGTAAGCATTTTATAGAAGAAAAAAAACGTAAATCTGAAAACAGAGCGGAGAGATTTTGTGAGTAAGCCGCTTTGCAACTTATAAATTATAAGATATAGATGATTCACGGCTAGCTTAGGACGCAAAAAGGCGTGGCCTGTCTGCACTCTCCACCAACCAGGGCACTGTCTCGTCTCTTTTCGTGGCAGGACCCTTTTCTCGATGGCTCAAGCCTGCCGTGAATCAGCTATAAGCGGTATTGCAGAAGTTTCTCTTTTTTGAATTTTCAAAATCAAGTGTGAGAAGTTATTTATTTATTTTTTAAGTTATTTTTCAAATTGTTGATTCGACCGTCATATGTTCGGTTTTCAGCTACAAACCGAATGTTGGTATGATACTCTTCGGGAAAAAATTTTTGATGGAAAAAGAAGAAAGAATAACGAGAGAGGTTTGTACGTTCATTTTTTCAATGGAGCAACATTTTCCAACATCGAACATAATGAAATGTTGATCTGCAGTTTTTTGCATGAAGAACAGCAGAAAACATTTGAAAGAAGCGCTAAATTATTATCAAAGATCGTCGGTTGAAATGAATAAGAGTTTGGTAGCATTTCACTAAGCAATTTTCGAAAGAAAAAGGCCATCGAACGGTTTTTATCATGAAAATTCGACATGTTCATCATAACCCGAAAAAAAAAATGGCGAAAAACTATAGCGGCAAAAAGATTCGAACCTTCATCGAACTATTGATTGTTTTGATGTGTTATTTTTGTATTTGTCGTGCAGATTGCGGAATGGCGAATAAACACTTGAAATGAAAATGAAATAAATGAAATCATAGGCTTCACAGGCTACTGCGCTAGCCACTGCACCACGCTCCTAGCTGTCATGCAATGACTTATGCTGCGGACACATTCCTTCCGAACATTGTCACGTGTTTAAAGACAAAAACTTTGAAAAATCATATCTCCAAAACGAAAAGTTTGCTCAGATAGCGGCTATGCGGGACCGATTCCCAGTCCATCAAAGATTGTTTTTATTTGAGCAAAGTGATAGAAAATTTCAAAGCCATGTTAGACATGTTAACTTCCCGTTCAGCCGAAATGTTAACATTTATTATTTTTGGCGACATTTGATGAAAATAATGACCAAAAGATTGATCGAAATTTTTGCAGACTCCACATTGTGCCTATTTTTTCGGAGGAAAAATTTTTCACCGGAAGATTCGATTAATCGATTTTTTAAAAACATTTTTGCAGGGCGAAGAAAATTTGTACAACATTTTGCGACACGAAGTATCTCATGCACTGTTCTTCCATGGAGAGTTGTGGAAAGCATTTCCAGACGGACAGTGAGTTGCAAATTTCTTAGTGTGGCAAAAACGGAAAAAGAAACGTTTGGAGAAAAAGGGGATAGTACACGCCAGTTTTTCTCTTTTTCTTGCCGTATTATACCACTTAATTCTCAAATGTTATGCCGTGTTCAATTTGATTCCGCGAAGTGCAAAATGATCTCTGACTCTCCAAAATTAAGTGATCTTTCCCTCTTTTTAACGGGTATTTTGCATTTCGCAAAATCAAATTGAACACGGCATTAGGTTGAATGTCAAACCCCTGACGTCACACTGACATCATTTAGAACACAAGAAATACGCGAAATTGAAATATTTGGGTATACAGGAGTGAGCATAATTATTGCACGGATTTCAATTTGTATATCTTATATTCAAAAGTATCTCAGATAAAGTTTTTAACTTGAAAAAATTCTTACTGGCTATTAAAGTCCATTGAGCCTGAAAAAGATACAAGGCGAAAAAATTTTTTGTCGAAAATCTTGCCCAAAACGACATAAAACGGTGAATTGCAACATTTTGAGCTTTTTTTACAATCCATTTGTAAAACTTCATCCTTTTTCCTAGTGGTGACCACTCCGCCTGCTGGCAGCTAGAAACGGACGAAAACAATTTTCGAGGCGCGCGCTGGACGGCGCTATTCAGATCTTACAAAAAAAATTCATGTTTGAAAAAAAATCCATGTTGTAAAGTTCAATTGATTGATAGAAGCGATTTTTTTTTTGTTAAAAGTCCTAAAATCTTGGTGAAAGAACCAGCGACGGTTCGCAAAGTGGAAAACAAAAAAAAAACAGATTGAAATTCCACTGGCAAAAAAAAAGTTGGAATAATCGAAAAGTTCGTGCAATGTTTATGCCCACCCCTGTACATCGTGGCAAAACTTTGACGAGCTTTTTCTCGGTACCTTATGGCGCTAAGCAGATTTTCTCTTTCGACATGGAGCACTCTCCCCTACTTGGAAAACGCAGTCGCCATCGTGAGGGGAGCACGAAACAAGTGGATTCGGGTTTTCCCCGCAGTTTTTCAAATTTTAATCAACCTGAACTCAACAAAAGTTTGAAAATTCAATTCATCGAGAATTTTTTTACTGAGAAACATATTCCCAAATTATGTGTCATAAAACTTGAGTTTTTATGTCAGTAAAAGCTTCACTAGAAATATTGAAGCCTCAACTTTTTTGTACCGGTATCAAAATGCGCGTTTTGCATACGGGGGGCGCGCCGAAGTTAAATTGATAGCATAAATACGTCTTTCAGTGACGTCTTTCATGAAAATCAATAATCGTATTTTTCCATCAAATATCTATTTCTAATTTATTTTTCGCTGTTCGCTGTACAAAAAAATTAGAAAATTTTTTAGAAACCTTTACAAGAAAACGACGCGGTCCATCGTTTATCCAGAAACATTGGGGTCTGGGATGAACGAAACCTTTTACGGAATCGCTTTTCCCAAAGCGTTGGAAGAGGCGAGGAAATATCTCGACTGTCCTGACCTCCAATACATTGAGATAGAAAACACAGGTGGTCAGGGTACAGCAGGAAGTCATTATGACGCCGATTTTCTGCCGGTAATCTCAAGAATTTCATCAAAGAGTTTTTGGAACTTGACAGTATGAAACGATGCGAGGAGATGACCCTCCGTTTCGCATAGCCTATTCGAGAATCACACTGGCTCTGATGGAGGACTCGGGCTGGTACAAAGTCGACTATTCGTATGTTTGAAGAAGGATTCGGAAGAAAAAATCTTTAAGCGAAAAATATTGGCAAGCAATGAATGGTCTACCTATATTATTGAAAGATGATGGTACGAAAAAAAAATTGGCGATATTTATTTGTCACCCTGTAGAACGCATTACAAACATTTT